>APFE030929343.1:40900-105050 GCA_000404065.3 Pinus taeda | reverse complement strand
TATTGATCTGTGATCTGTTTGTGAGCGGTGTCCTTTTGGTGTTCTGCCTGAGGAACTTACCCTGTAAATTCCTACAAAGTACACTCTCAACCTCTTGGCCAAACAAGGAGTGGTATTCCTAGCAAGCCCAACTTGTAGCTATGATGCCAACTAGGGTATACTATGCATAGACCAAGATAAGGGAGCTAACATATCCAACCCTATGGGTGACAAATATGGGAGAAACATCTATGACCCTATTTTCCAGAGATCCCTCAACCCCAGGAGCCCTCCATCTCAATTCCTCACCCTGGGAACTCAAACAGGGGGGAAGAGCTGGCTCAGTGTTCTCGATCAGTCCTGCTCTCTTTAGATCAAAAACATATTACTGTGCTCATATCTAGTAATAATAATTTCTCAATAGAAGTCTTATGTTCATGCAGGTCATCAAATCAAATCTCATATTAGAAAAAAAAAAAAAAAAAAAAATAATTATAATATATATATATATTATAATATATAATATATAATATATATTAATATATATATATCACAAAAATGATACCATATTCATCCTCCCTCTAACGGAGGCAAGAACCACAAGTCTAATCTTGTCTTGTACAACAACACTAACTGAAGATATCTCAGGATTCACTAATTGTATCCCACTCATTATTGTCGCAATGTCTCCCCTTCTTCAACTTGAATCATAACTAGCTATGCTAGTCATCATCGTACTCAACCTCAGTCATGCTTGATGATGTGGAATTTTCATCAAAATGTCATGGTAGATCTCATACTAAGACAACACCCATATGTGCTCATCTTATCAATAATGATCCCAAACAACATCAGTACATCTTTGCAGTTGCATATCATAGGAAGAATATAAAAATTAATTGCCCCACGCAAATATCTTGAAGTTTGTTTGGCGACAACTCAATGTGTATGAAGCGTCTCAATCATGGATTCACTCAGGTTGTTCTATGGAAAACGTATGTATACAAACATGTGTTCACATGAAGCATCAATGCTTCAATCGATTGTCAATTTCCAAGTCAAGTTCAATAACATATCTAAATAAATTCTTGAAATTCAATTAGAGTGTCCAAGGATTTGCGTTTCCATTTTCCAACAACTCTTCAGTAGCTTCACGATATAGATTTTTCTTTTTCCCAACTTTAGAATGTAATTCATCATGCCATGATTTTCCATTTTGAACTTTAGAGGCCATCTCCCTCTTACTTTGATCATTAGAGGCTCATTACTTGTCAAGAATAGACCATTAATATATAAAAGCAAAATCAAAATCATACCTTGGACCAATTTTGAAGTAGAGGTTTGGATGAGAACATCTTCTTGGCTTCACCAGATGACTGTTAGTACAGAAAACTCAGCCTTAGAAACATTGCTTCATATAATGCTTTCTGCAAACATAACACTTGACCAAACCAATATGCTCAACCTTCCCAAATCAATACTGTGCAATCAACTCAACTAAGTCAACTTATCAAGCTTTAAATTCCAAATCAAAGTTAATATCAAAATCACAAAATTTTCTTCCAGTATCATTGTGACAAAATCTTTGGACCAAGTTACAACAACATTTTATTTACCAAGTACTATCTAATCAATCTTTATCAAGCCATCCTTATGATCATAAAATGAATAATTTATGTCACTAAATATGAATGCATAAGTCAGGGACAATTCATATAATTTTCATCCATTTATCATACTAAAACACAATTGTATATACTTCAACCAATGAGCCAAAGCCAATACAAAATCATTATTGAATACCAATATTAATATCTAAAAGTCATTATGCCCACATAACATTGTCATCAAGGCAAACCATTAGCTATCAAATCAAAATCCTAATTTGTTATCGAAATGAGTTCAATCAGTACATAATCCAAAGCATATCAATTCAAAGTTATAAAACATCTCTATGAATTATCAAGCATCATGTCAAACTCCAAACATTGTTTGTCTATATCAATCAACCAAATCTAGTTAAACCCTTGCAAATTTTATTAAATAATGTCATACACTAGCCTCAATGGTTAAACCATAATGACATATTGATATTCATATTCCTGTCACCTACATAAGTCAAACATTCAAACTTCCATGCTCATAGAACTTTCTGTTGTCTTCTCCATATCTGTAGGACTGTCATACTCCTGGTGCATTCCTGATTTTATGCATAAAGCTTCAGATTTTGTGACCTGCAGGCATAAACACACCCATAGGATTTCTTCAATACAATTTTGAAGCTTATATCCACACTAATAAGATTTATTCCATTAGGTTGGGGTTTAAATTAAGGGAAACCCTCTCTTCTCAGACCAGAACTTGTTGTAGACTATCAACATAAGATATTTAGTCAAAAATATTACTTCAACAAAAACAAATCTTTTATACATATAATGAAAATGATAATAAGTGTAGGGATCTTATGGAGAGATTCTCCCTCTGAATGAGCAAGCCCTTCATCCATTATTATTCAAGCCGTCAACCAATCTATAATATTGTCATGTATCAGAAATTGTTAGATCATAAAATCTAGCTATATCAAGTTCTAAAACATATGTCCATCATGGTCATAACATGTCATCATCAACTACTACATCATCACATCAAACTTTCATCGAGTTTTAGAGTAATATGATTAGGGAAACTACGGGTTTATTATCATAATTCAAGGATTATGATCACTTCATTACTTATTTATCATTAAACATCAAGTTAGTGCATCCAATTTTACCACATGTCATAATTACCAAGCTAACTAAGGTCAACAAGAAGATCTTGAATATCAATCTTATTGTTACACTTCTTTCATTAAGGTTTTCATGCTTATCATAAGCATTATCAACAGTATCAAGCTACCATATATAATAATAAATGAGCTAGCATTCTATATGAAATCCATCGTGTCTATAATGAAATATGCATGTCAAATATCAAGTATACCAATATATCAAAGATCGACGTAGCTTTACCATGACTAGAAAGTAAGATACTTGCCCAATACCAAGTGCACCATCTCATCATAAATACCTCAAATCAAACTTACTTTCATATGCATGCATGAGCTATTTTTGAAGGTGATATATTCATCATACCTTAGGGCTTACCTTACCATCCAATATTGCAACTGAAACATAACATTGAAACAATATACCATGCGTACTTTGTAGTATTCAAATACTTGTGCACCTTCTTATTTTACATAAGAAACTGTAGAACTTTGTTACCTTTTCATCAAGTGCTTATTTACCTCCCAATGCTAGTTCTTCTCTTCCTGCATTGGCCACGACCCTGAAGAAGGATCCACTTATTACAACTCATTAGGAGGTTAGAAACATCCAAATACTCAAATATACATGCAGGAAGTATAAGTAGTAATCAAAACAACAATCATCTCTGAACAAAAGTAAAGACATAAAGGAGCACCATAAATAGAAAAATTACATATCTTCAATGAGAGGTGATCATCTCTCTCTTGAACCAACCTTCAAGGGCCATGACTATCCATTGACCATATAACATTGTTGCCTTCAATATATTTACCAACTTCATCAGCAACCAAACGTAATAGAGACTATCCCATCTAGGGCTTCAACAAATATGTCACAAGTGCTTGAACATATTCACATTGATCATGCTACGGTCTCTATATGGTATATCTCAAATATTTTCCATTAACCAGGGTTTTTTCCAAACCCTAGCCTTATAATATCCATAAAACCCTAATAAACAAATTGACTAGGGTTTCATTCAAAGCCTAGAATTCTTTTAGGTCTCCTCCATCTTCTCTTGCATAAATCAAGGGTGTCTTCATAGGGGTGATATTCAATGACTTTTCTTCAGTTTAGCTTTGAAACCATGTTAATTTTTCTTACAACTATATCGTTCTTTTCTTCGATAATTGCATTTCATTATTTCCATATTTAAATTCACCCCATGGCATCAAATCATTATTCATATTTACATCATTATTCAACAACATTTGCAACTATGTAGAAAGAACAATATCATCATCAATGCAGTGAAGCATAAAGGAACAATAGAAGAAAATCACATAGAGACACCAGGATTGGTGAGAGACTCAGGAAAACCCTCTCAAATTATTCTTCTTATCAGATTTTCATTGAATGATTTAGAAAAGAGAGAGTAAAATGATCCATATCTTCAACCATAAACCTATTCACCAAAAATCAACTAAAAAATATCCATGAGATGAACCCAACCATGCTAATAATCAAAACCCTGATTCAAAAGCCTGTAATCAACTATCATTATGTATGGTCAACTGTCGAACTTTGTGATCAACTGGTGAAAACTTCGGTCAACTGAAAAATTGAACTTTAGATTCCAGTCACATGGAAGAAGATACATGCGCGTGACTGAAAGCTTCTATTCGCTACCTTGAGCCTGCAAGGCTGCAACTACAATAAAAAATTTCCTTTGACAAGCCTGCTACTGTGACCCAAAACTATAGAAACATGTGTGAGCTTTAGACCCTGTAATCTCGGACCTATGGCAACCAATTTTTGTGAAATTTCCTCAGACCTAGGAAGAGAATATAAAAATGTATCATGATGATGTCCAAATGAGGTTGATGTCAATTGTATTTATAACCTTCCAAGGGTGTCTGATTTGCTTTAGGGCCGACATGATCAAATGTGTACGTGTGGGATTTAATTCAAAAATACACTTTCCCTTGTTCAAATTAAGCACTTCAATAATCAAAATTGGTCCTCTTGAAAAGAGGAATCCGTCCCATGGTTGGAATTTGTCAATGAGCTGCAAAATTAACAACCTTCTATGAAACCACTGTAGGGGTTGTCGAAAAGGTGGTATGAGGTTTCCAAAACCACCTATGGGTTGATGATACACACATACCGACAAGATGGGCCTAATCCCTTGACCTCTTCCATTGTGATGGCCTACCACGTCATCCCGATCCTACCACCCTGGTGATTATCCTTACCTGCTCCCCTTTGCACCTCCAAGATGGGACCTTAGAGACATGTCATCCTAATCCTATCATCTCGACGCTCTCCTTAACTTCCCTTCTTTTGCACCTCCGTAAATATTCTGAGGTCAATACATTGGGCTGGCCTGTCAGGTGGGTCCACATTTCAAACAATAGAGGGACTATTGGGCTCACATGTCTGCCAACACGACTTTACTTATGTCATCCCGCCCAATCCTTATGTGCCTAGCTTTATTCCTTACGGGAATAACTTTCGGGCTTATGTGTCTTAGTGGGCCACCCCTTCATGTGGCCTCTCTCCTAGTTGGTCCACCATTTTCAATCCATCACGACAGTCTGCACTAATTCATCCCAATCTTGGCCTCGTGACTTCTCTAGCGCTTCTCATTTGAACTCTGGGGATAATCTTATGGGATGACGAGTCTTAGGGCCTGCCTCGTACCAGTACGATATCATCCGAGATTACGTGGAGGTCACATGTCATCCAGCTCCTTCGAACTATACTTCCTTTTTAAAATTACCAGATGTGGCCTCCAGGCCACATCACCCCTCCCTTTGCCTAATTACGATGAGGCAAAATTTGGAAAACCAATCCTTGGCTTCCATAGTGATGTTTTCATCAAACTAATGGATGAGGTTTATCTGGTTGAAGCTATAAGTGTGAGTCCAAGCATGACTTCAATGAAACGTTGTTGATAGGATAATCTTTCCATGACCCAATTAGGGAAATATTTTTAGACCATAAGTTATACACTCGATCCCAAGCTCAGTAATTTTCAAATGGGTTTGCTCCCCTTCAGCACACATCACCATACACACATGGATTCGGTTATGGCTTGGCTACAATGGCTTCTTAAATGTTTGGACTTTCACTAGAGTCCCACCATGGCCAATAAGGTTTACTAAGGCATTTGCAGGTGCTATTCTCCAGAGCTTAAGCTAGGGTTGACCTTCTTAAACACATAGGGCACACGAGAGGTTGACAAGGCGATAAGGAGTTCAACACTCATCAAGGAGACAGGGAATTCCTCTTTTGGGTCTAAGTACATGCATGAGCCTTATGGAACGACGAATAATGTATAAGTTCTTGGCCTTCAAGTATTCCCTATTTAAGGACAAGGAATTCTAGGCATTACTGTATTAGTGATCTTTCACTGGCCCCCTACTAACAACTTTGTGACTCTTGAAGGGCCTCTGACTCTCCTGCCGCATCCCAAGTTTCTCCCACAGGTTCAAAACAACCCTGCAAGCAACACTATGGTGCTATTTAGGGGTTACAGGGGCATTTGGCTATCAGTAGTGACATGCAACTCATCCCTTCTAGAAAAGATACTCTTCCCTTGATATCATGGTCATTACTGGCCATTCAAGCAGGAAGCTATCACTTCATCTTAGTGTCGATATATCTCACTAGAAAAGGCTTCAAATCTAGGAAGGTTCAACATTGATGCGAACAAGCATAAAACATCCTATGGTGAGTACAAGAATGGATATCCAGCTAATCCCTCTTATGAGGTCGCACCCCACACAAGAGAGTGTTGATTTTTGTTGAATCGAATGTGTTCTAGCCACGAAACTTTGTGGAGAGGCTAGAATACATGTATTCTCCAAAACCGGGAAATCGTTTGAGAAAATTCCACCTAGAGATGGTTTAATTAAAATAATTAATCATTTTAATGCATTCCTAAGTCTAAACTTAGGAAATGTGATTAATTAAAGGGCATTAATTAAATTTGGTGCAAATCTTCTAGATAAAGACAAGGATCAACTCCCAATTAATATTAGCCTTTGATTATGTTTTAATCTTGGATGTTGGTTCTCCAACGAAAGATTATAAGAAGAAGCTTGATGGGCACTTGGAGAACAATACCGAGATATTGAGATCTAGATATCGAATTCTTAAAAGTTGCAACACTGAGCTGCCAGAGAGAGATCGAGTGATCTTCTTGTAGTGATGGGAAGGGATAGTAGACCGGAGGGGATTTTCCAGTCTCGGTGAGTGCAAAGCAAAGAAGGCATTGAGATTTCCAAAGAGGAAGCGCAGTGCCACACAGAGGCAACGTAGTGCTTCAGAAGGAGTTCACAATTTTGTTGAGGAGTAGTCGAGATCTAGTGCTAGAAGTTGGGGTGTGAGTCTGAAGGGCCAGAGGGTCGAGTTTCCAGTTGAAAAAAGGTTAGAAGGAGGAGGTGACGCAGTCCCTTGAGCTATTATGCAATGACTGTGTGAGCCATGAAAAGACTATGCAGAGATAGCATACGACAACTCATCCAAAGCCTGGATCAATGTTGAATCTTGAGTGACAATGTGAGATATTTTCTCACTACCTCTTTGCCATTTTATTCTCTGTATCGAATAGTGAGTTTTGGCATCCAATGATTTTTACTCAGAAAATTTATTCTTAATAATAAAACCCTCAATTGTTGCATCAATTTTCTTGTATTGGGTTTTTTCGGGGACATTGGTCTAAAGACAATGGTGCATTATTGTGTGTGTGCATCTATTCTTCCAATGTTTTTATTTCTTACAAAGTATTTATTTGTAAAGGATGCAGTGTATATGTTTCGATATTTTCCATGGGAAACTGTAAATAATTTGGTTCATTAATGTAACAAATAGAAGAAACATTATTAGTTGTTGCACTAGGATTTGGGGTTTCCAAATTTTCACATGGTATCAAAGCACAAATCGTAAGCTAGAGAGTTCAGAGTAGGAGAGGAGAAGGAGGTTCGAATTTCTGTGTAGGCAAAAATTCGAAACCCCAGAGGCAGCACAGTCCTTGGGCCAAGAGGATCGAGTTTTGAGGAAAATTCTATTTCTCTAAGTGAATCGACAGGGAAATTAGATTTTCCAAATCAAAGCCTACCAGAGGCAGACGAGAGCAACATTATTTTCGTTGCAAAGCAGATCTTTAGTTGGGAAATAGATTTTGCAGTGGTTTGCTAGTGCAACATCAGGAGGAAGGAAGAGCACACACTGAGGGAATTATTTCCTCAGGGGGCTTCTAGACAATAAGTTTGAATTTTCCTAGTAAAGAAGTACTAGTTGTGTGCAGAATTTATCACTCCAGAAGGGAGTGCAAATAGCTTAGCAATAGCTGTGCATAGGAGAAGAGGAGGAATTCGACATTTTTTGAGAGATGGCATCAGCTAGTTTGAGAGATCAATATCGATTGGAGGGAGCCTCCAACTATGTGATCTGGAAGGCTAGAATTTCATGCCTTCTAGATGAACATGATCTCAAGACTTATATCGATAATGTGGTAGTTACACCCGCTGATGCAGATCTGCTTAAGAATACAAGAAGGAGATGGCGAAAGCTAAGAGGTTGATTCTCGATGGGGTTCGAGATCATATGGTATCTCACATAGCTGGCAAAGATACTGCCTAATAGATGTGGGAGGCACTAGCTACCCTATACGAAGGATATTCTTAGCAACGGACGATGTATCTTGAGGAGAAGTTGAGATGCACAAGGATGCAAAAAGGGGAGTGTATATACCCCTTCCTTACTAGGCCTCAGGATGTCTAGGACCAACTGTCTTCAGCAAGGCCAACACCCCAACCTACAAAGTTGGTGTGATTAGCTTTGAATAGTGTTTTAGAGGAATCACATGTTTTCGTCCAAAGTATCATGAGCAGAGAAAAACTGTCAGATTGGGATTGTATGTGGGCTGATCTCTTGTAGGAGGAAATAAGGTGAGAAATGGTGAAGAGAACCATTAGTGGTAGCAGTAGAAGTAGTGGGAAAAATTAAAGGATGAAGAGAATGAAACCCTCGTATCACAGGGAGAATCAGAGCAACACAGAAGAAGGAAATTTGCAAGATCAAGTGCTTCAGATGTGGTGAGCTTGGCCGCTACAACTCTCAATGTCCTCTCAGAAAGAAGGACAAGGAGGGGAAGAAATATCAATAGGTTACATCCGTTGAGATCAATAGGTTGTCCTCCAGATTGGAGGAAGAGTTTTCCATGATCACCAAGTCACCTCCTTGGGTGAGGTGTGGTGATTTGGTTTTGTAGCCCCAGAGAGCTATAGGATGGGTAGGGTTCTTGAGGAGGTCCACCTCATGAATCAATACCTTTCTTTAGGAGCCCATAGTATGCACTAGCAGGATGGATCATTGGCAGTTGGTGCAATCAGGTGCCAGAGTGATAGACGTAGTAGCTAGTAGCGATTAAATACTAGGCACTGCAATGCAGAGTTGGCAATAGTAGAGTTGGCACAGAGCAGAGCCAGTAGAAACGCAAAGGATTTAGTGACAACACAGATTCTAGTACCAATCAGGACTCCGGTGACAGATGCATCATATTGACCACAGTTGGTTCAGTATTTTGGAAGCTTTTCCATTGTAGTTGTTGCAGTAGTAGAAACAACAACTGGAGAAGGTTCCACTGTAGATGCAGTGTCAGAAGCAATTTAGCAGGGCCAACAACAACACGAATGAATAAATCATAGTTGCGCAATAGTTGGTGGGCAGTAGAGCCAGACATACGCAACGTAACATGAGGTGTTACAGAGATAGGGTGTTGCTTCAGTGGGTTTTAGTGCTAAAACACATTCCTCGCCAAGAGGGAGTATTGATTTTTGTAGCATCGAATGTGTTCTAGCCACAAAACTTTGTGAAGAATCTAGAATTTATGTATTCTCCAGAACCCAAAAATCCTTTGGGAAAATTCCACCTAAAGATGGTTTAATTAAAATAATTAATCATTTTTAATGTATTCCTAAGTCTAAACTTAGGAAATGTGATTAATTAAAGGGTATTAATTAAATCTGGTGCAAATCTTCTAGATAAAAACGAGGATCAACTCCCAGTTAACGTTAGCCTTTGATTATGTTTTAATATTGGCCGTTGGTGCTCCAACGAGAGATTATAAGAAGGAGCTTGATGGGCACTTGGAGAACAATACCAATATATTGAGATCTAGAGATCGAATTCTCAAGAGTAGTAGCACTGAGTTTTTGGAGAGAGATCGAGTGATCTTCTCACAATGAGGGGTAGGGATAGTAGATCGGAGGGGATTTTTCCAGTCTTGGTGAGTGCAAGGTAGAGAAGGCATCGAGAGGTCCATAGAGGTAGCGCAATGCCACGCAGAGGCAACACAATGCTTCAGAAGGAGCCTACAATTTTGCTGAGGAGCAGTTGAGATCCAATGCCAAAAGCCGAGGTGTGATTCCGAAGGGCCAGAGGGTCGAGTTTGGCAGAAGGTCAGAAGGAGGAGGTGACGTAGTCCCTTGATCTGTGATGTAGTGACTACGTGAACACACGGAGAGACTGTGCAAATATAACATAGGGTAGCTCATCCAAAGCCCAGATTAGTGTCAAATCTCAAGTGATAGTGTGAGATATTTTATCACTACCTATTTGCTAGTTTATTCTCTGTATCAGATAACTAGTTTTGGCATCCAATGGTTTGTACTAAAAAAAAACTGCTCAATAATAAAACCCTCAGTTGTTGCATTGATTTTCCCATATTGGTTTTTTCCGGGGACATTGGTCCAAAAATAACGATGTATTATTTTGTGTGTGCTTCTATTCTCTTAGTATTTTTATTTCTTCCGCAATATTTATTTTTTGAAGGTTGCAATGTATATGTTTCGATATTTGCCATAGGAAACTATAAATAATTTGGTTGATCAATTTAACAAATAGAAGAAACATTATTAGTTGTTTTAGTAGGACTCAGGGTTTCCATATTTTCACAGAGAGCACATAGATCCTTTGGACCAAATCCTAGTTAAGTGAACATTGTAAGTCGATACCAAGGCCTTTATCACAACAAGATGAAGAAGCCTCTCATGTAAAGTCACAGGTTATTAAATTTAAGAGATAAGGTAATCCTCAATATCAACATAATGCCACATAAATTGTAACATGGTTTATAGCTAGTATATGCACACAAACTTTGTGAAAATAGGTGGTCTTCAATGTAATGATTAACCTGTAATAAAATAAGTTGCTTTGTTGATTATTATATGGTTTAATTTAGGTTCTTATAGACCATTCCAATTCCTTTAACATTGAATCTTTTGTTGTTCATGTATATCATATAAAAAACACATGCATGTGTTTCTCACAGCATACCGTCCCAAACCAAAGATGCAACACGTTTTCACTATCTTGTAACGACCTTACTTAACACGTTATTCAATGTATAATGTCAACAAACAACCATGTATTTTCTTAGTAATACAATTTCATTCCATAAATGCAACATATAATTACCAACATGAAAGAAAGTACATAAGAACACTTATCTTGAATATTTCAGGGAAACTAAGTTAGGGACTATGACTCACCACCCAACCATAGATAGTTGCAAGAAGTCCTCACTTGTAGCTATCACCCTTGAGATAGGTTCCAAAGACTAAGGGGCCTTGCTCAAAGGAATAAAACACCAACTGCCAGCTGAAATAAGGACTCCAAAGAAACTCCTTCCTCCACCCACCAACTATCTAGAAGTTAACCAATGTACAAGGAATCCAAAGGTCAACTGCCTCCACCCTCGGCTATCTAATGATGACCAACCAATACACACATGGAATCCAAAGGCTTGTTTCCTCTACCCTCCAACTACTCAACAACCAATAGTTTTAATCCAAAGACTTCCTCTCCACCCATTAATGTATAGGGAGTCTAGAGAAACAAGTCTCCACCCTTTAAACAAAAACACAGTGGTTCCACCCACCTTAGGGAATTCCATAATCCACTGTAAAAACCACACAACAAGAAGCCTTTAGAGATCCCCCTTTCAGGATTCCAAGGAACAACCCCCCACCCCAGCCATCAAGGGACTCTAGAGAAAGACTAAATCCACCCTTTAGCTATACAGGGAATCGAGAGGCCATTTTTCCTCACTTAGAAGAAATCTTCTTCATGTTAACCTTTCCAACTAAACACTGATATCTCTGTATTTCATTTTTTTTTTTTGGAAAAAATCCTTCACTCTTGCCCATACTCAATTCCCCTCTCTTGTCTCTTTGTTGTTGAATCATGAATCAAACTCTTTCTCCCCCTTTTTGTTTCCTTTCAGAAGTTAACTTTTCTTCCTTCTGCCCCAACTATCTGCACAACTTCCCAACGTCATAAATTACTTGTCCTTCCTGCCTTGTAATGTTTTCCAAGATAGAATGGGCTTGCACACTTCTCTTGCAAGCCAATTAAATTTAGAATACTGGTCCATTAAAATGCACCAACCAACCTTTAATGATTGTAAACAATATTTTATATTTCTTACAACAAGGAAACCTTGTATATCCTAAGCAAGTAACCTCCCCAACTCTGGAATCTATGTCCCTTGACTCGATCCCTTTTAATTTTTGTGTAACAATATTTACATTGCATTTCATGAGAGAACCATGATTGGGGTTGTCACACCTATTTTTATAGGTGTAGTAGCATGTTCTAGGGCAATTTTTGCATAGAGATTACAAGAAAGTGGAGATGAAATAAATTTTTTTGAGATGTTTTTTTCTCAGAGTATGATAAATTGAGTAATATGCGAGTAGAATTTTTTAAAAAATGCAATTTTGAAGGACACTTTAGTGGGTTTTTAAGGCAAATTTTCATTTTTCACCACTATGAAAAATTAGGCTAGAATTTGATCTTTTTTCTCATTAGCCTCTTTTCTTTGTCAAAATGGGATTCTGAAGTAGTGTTATGGTAAGAGAGGTAAAAATACATTGTTTCCCTTTTAAAGCACTCAATTTTGCATTAACATGAGTTCTTGGCATATAATTTTGTGCAACACTGGATGGTGTGAAAGTTGTTTTTAGAATTGTCGACCAAACATGATTCAAGAATATATTTGTTGGTTTTATTCCAACACCTACATCCCCTACAACATTTCAATTTCTTCAATATGTAAACTTGAGGTCAAAAATTGTATAAAACCTTTTAATTTATTAAAATTTTTGGAAAATATGATGAATATTCACTTCAATTACCATTTATGATCTCTATTATTATCAGTCATCTTTTCATTATTAACCTAGCCCTCGTGCCAAATTTATGTTCTAAATATGTTTACCAAAATAGTCATCCTATGAACAATAATTTTAGTTCACTTGAAATTGGAAGGAGTTATTTTCTTTGACATTTTGGTGGGTATCATTTTTTATATTTTTCCTTTGTGATTGTTGATAATCCATTGATCCCCATTTTGAGGAGTTGGTTATCCAATTGTGGGGCGTTATCTTCTCATCTTTCTCAATTAAATATTGCTGCTCCTTTTTGGTATATTTTCAAAGATATGCATGATTGATCTCTTAAGATTGTTGGTGTCAAATTGAGGGAGAAACTAGTAATCTTATCCTTGGTTGACACTATCCAAGTGCTTTTGGTGGCTTATTAGTGCAAAATAAATTTGGAGAAGGGTAAGCCAATTCCAACCATTACTATTGCAACTATGTTTAAAGAGGAATAACTACCATAAGAAGTTGTTTTAAATTGCAAGAAGCTATTAACAAGACATGATTTGCATATGATGACTAGGGAATTGCAAAGTTAAATATGAAAATCTAATTGCTAAGGCATTTCCAAGAAAAACGATCTCATGGTAGTCATTGTTTGGTAATTTAATTGATGTTAAATTGCTTAAATGTATTATATTCAACCAGGGCTAGGAAACTGATGAAATGTATGTGTTAGGAATCTTTGTCACTCACACAATTTCTAAGTTAATTTGAGATATCAAAATTCACATTTTTCTCTACAGCTATGTATGTAAATAAATCACTCATAAAAATGGAATCAATTCTATTTCTCCTGCTTAAAAGAAAGATCACACTTTTCTTGAAATAAACTTCACACTTGCTTCACACTTAAAAATAGAATCACACTCAAACCTTGCTTGAAATAAAATCTCATAATAATTTCTTTAAAATGAAATCACTTTTGCTTATAAATAGAATCACACTTGCAATAAAATCACACTATAAATAAATCTATTTTAACCGAAAGAAAGACTAACTCTACAAATGAAAAATCTATTTATATCACTGACATGTAAAGCTATGCATATAATCTATGTTAACTTATACTTTGTCCATGTGCACGAGAGATCTCGCTTCACTCAACAATAGAAAAGATTAAATGAACTTGTTGCAAAAAAAATTGAAAATTACATCAAAAAAATCAAAACTTGAGTGATTAAATGAACCGAAAAAAATCCTATAGCAAACACAGAATAAAATACTAATTGCAAATAAAAGAAAACCTTACTGTCTCGAGGGATCCCTCCTACGAGAAGCAGGTATCACTATAATGCCTTCACCAAATGATTAATCACGCATCGATATCACACAACAAAAGATATGGAATGAAAATAGAGTTTGTATTAAAACAAAGTGTTTATAACATAAAATTCCAAGTCTGTGTTTGCTATGCCGAGAGGCATATTTATAAAACTCCTTGCATTAAATGTTTCAGAGTATTATGCCTGCTTCTTAATCAACATTAGCTATAATTAACTTTGAAAGATAAGATATCATGATCTGCTCAGGATTTTCTATCAACACAACAAATCATGAGGCTAAAAATCTGCATCTCACTCGCCTGGTTTGCCTTCTACGGTGGTTGACTTTCGCTTTGAACGGGTTGCTAGGGTAATTTCCATCTACCCATATACCCTGTTATTTGGATGAAGCTTCGCAAACCATCCAACCTTGGACTTAGTTGCATAAACATACAACAATTGCAGAATTGTTGTAATTTAGTAGTTCAGGTAAATATTGAGTTAAATAATAAAGACAAATGATATTTATGAAATAGAATATGATTATGTACCTGTTATGCTATCAACCTTGTAAATTGATACCCTTATGAAGGTCAAAAAGGGAAGAATGCCCCGGATGCGGGTGACGAGACAGTTGTCAGCAAAGAGCCACAGGGAAGCCATGTGCCATCTCGTGCCCAAGCTCTGCATTAATTCCTCACCCCGCCGCCATGTAATTACAACTCAGGGAAGGCGGCAGGCCATCAATGCAGGTTATGTCACCATGGCAATTTGGCAGATTGCAGCTACGGCGATTTGGGTTAATTTTAAGGGAGTTCGGTAGGATCATGGCGCACAGACGTTCATTTGTTGCTTCCTCGTCCAGGTATCAAGGTCTGTGGGAAACATTTTCAGGATTAACGTTGATTGCTGTGAGGGCACTGTTCGAAGGAGGCTCTGGACTGTGGGGCGCAGAGCCATCACTGCATCTGCATCCTTATCTGCCCCTGCAACAATGTTTCAACGAAGAGGACCAGCTCGTGGAAGGCCAGCTCGCCCTCCAGCTGATCGACCGCGGGTGCAATGCTGCCGCTGCCGCTGCCACAAAGGAGTTCAGGCCACCCCCATTCAGGCCAGCTAGATCCTGGACACGGGCGATACTGAGGCGGAGCCTGCCCCTGCTCTAGCATTCGGGTCTACCATCTTCTCTTTTGGCAGCACGCGGGATAGGCCACGCATCAATGCCCACGTTTCAGTCCTTTTTCTCGAAGAACCTCAAGATGAAGATGAAGGCGCAAGCAGCATGGGAAAATCCCCAGTGGGAGGCCAGGGGGAAGAAGAACAGACACTAGAGGTGACACCTGGGCAGGCTCCAAAAAGCCCTCTGGCTCAGGAAACCATGACCTCCAAGGAAAACGCTGAGGAGGACTGGGAAGCTCTACGGGAGAGATATGGATGGTGCGAAGTGGTGGAGGAAAAGCCACCAGAATAGCCCTCAGCTGGACCACCTCTTCCTCACCCAGCGTTGTTCAAGTTTTGTTCTAGTTCTTTATGGTCTTGATTCTGTCTTTGGGTATGTTTTGGTTCTTTCGAGTCCAGGTTCTAATAGTCTGATACCCCAATGCAGGATGTTTACGTTTTTGCTCCCTTGCCCCTGCGTGGGCGGTTCCAGCCAGTTTTTTGTGCCCCTGCGTGGGCGGTCCAAGGTAGCAGTTGCGCCCCTGCGTGGGTGGTTCAAGGTAGTATTCGAGCCCCTGCGAGGGCGGTTTAAGGCAGCTTTCGTGCCCCTGTGTGGGTGTTCTGGAATTGTCGAGGTTTTGTCTGTTCTTCAATGGTTAATTGTCGATGGCTTAGCACAACAGTAAGGCCCCTGTCTGGGCATGTTTTGTCCTATAAAAGTCAAGCCCACAGCACCACTGATGGCCTTGGGCATTTTGTCATCCTGGATGTAATTTACCCACTGTACATAATATAATAGGTAGTTTTTATAGAGAAAAAAAAAAGGGAAGAATGGAATGAAAAAGAGTTGTAAAAAATAAGCAATTTTGGGGTTCAACATTCCCCCACACTGAAGACATTGCATGTCCTCATGTAAACTTTCAAAATTTGTGAGTCCTTCTTGCTACTAAGCCTCTTCAAATTCTTGAGCAAGGACACCCAAGTTAGTCCTCCTTGCTTTCTTAGTGGTGACTGCCATCCTCAGTTTCTTCATCAAAATTTTGTGTTGTAGACTCATAATCTTCCTCTTAAGAAATTTGTTTTTAGCTGTCAATTTCTTATTTTTCTTAGACCATAAACCAAGATTTATCAGAACGTTGTCATTTTGGGTTCTTTTGATTTCATTATGTGCCTTTATTATTTCATTATCCCGCTTCAAATGTCTATTCAATATTTCCAATTCATAAATTTCTTGCTTGAGGGTGTCTTCAACTTGGAGTTCTCCTAAAATATTAGAATGGATTCCTTCATTTTCTTCTTGGTTTGAGGATGATGAAATGATTTTTCCTGTAACTATTCTTTCCAAAGACTTTATATAATCATAAATTTCCTTTTGTATGGGATCTATTCCAGTTGTTCTCCTAGCTGGATTGGAGATTGGTGATGGAACTCTAGGTTCCATTTCTTCTTCCTCTAAATCGACAAATTCTGGGGATTGTTGAGGTTGTTCATGCACTGTTTTATTGAGCCTTTCACTTCTTATGGTAGATGATGGTTTAGATGGTGATTTAGTAGTAAGGGGATACTTTTTAACCTTTCACCGCTCTGTTTCTCTTGCTCTGTTTTATTTTTGGATGAAATTTCTTCCTTAGTGTTGGCTATATTTTTTCTAACATTTTTCTTTTTAATATTACCTAACATATCTGCAAGAGGAGTCTCATCCTCAGAATGTTTCTCTTGTTGTGGAGGTGTGTTATCTTCTATAGGAAACTTCCTTCTACTCTTCTTGGTCTTACCACTAAGCTCTTCTTCTTCTTCTTCTTCCTTAAAATGATTTCTGATTATGAAATCTTCCCAATTATCTCCTATGTTTCTCATATGGGCCTTAATAAAGATTTGTCATATCTCCTATGTTTCCCAATTTTCTATAGATTGTACCCTTATTTTAATATTATTGGACATCTTTCTTAAGCTACGAAGTAGGAAATATGGTAGGTTAATTTCATTCTCGTCAAGAAATTCATCATTAAACGTGCATGGTAAAAGAACATGTTACCGGATCTTCCTTCACAAGTTATAAACTTTTGAATGATTAGTAGCAAATTTATCCATTTAGTTTTCAAAGTTGTGGCTGCTATTCCCTTTTTAAACACAAAAATGTCCATACCTAGATTCTTGAGGAAACCTTTCCATTCTTTTTCTTCAATTTTTATGTTCTTGAAGCAACTCTTTCTGATTCTTGGTAATCTGGTAGCTTCTGCTATGAAATACTCTGTCAAAACTAGCTTCACATCCCTAATTTCTACTTCAATGTCATCGTATGCCCTAGAAAAAGACTTTCTTACCTCTTTCTCATGCCCATCAAATTTCTCCATGAATTCTAACCACGATGCCTACTACAACAATTGTTTAACCTATGGGTATCCTTTGAGAAATTTAACCCCATTCGGCTCTGATCTTACAATGACCTCCATGTTAGAGAAGCTTAGCCTGTAATTTCTCTTTCGATAGGGTTAAGGAGTGGAAGAAATTTGAGTATGGACTGAATCACGGAAACATAGTTTAGGTGAGGGCGGTATCAACAATAAAACAAGGTTAAGTGAAATGGAAGTGTCTCGACATGAAGTGGACTAATGAATGAAGAGGAGAGGGTGAATTTCAAATTATATCAAGGTTCATTCCCGACTTAGTTAACAAGACAAATATTTTTGTTAAAACCAAAGTCATGTGAGAATAATTAAGGATAATCATTATTCAATATGGGAGTAGCAACAGTTACTCATCATTCATTTCATGATTCAAATGTTCTACCTTTATTATATAACTTAATATTTACATATCTTTGATCCTTTTCCTTACTGATTTTTATTTTTCTTTTATAGGTTGTCAGGTTTCTCTAGCTGCAATCTTCATTGAATTTGATTTTTCCATAATCTTCATCTGCCCTAGTCGCAATTTGCTAAGTTAGCTACAAAATTCTATTAGAGTTGTTGATTGTTGACAATTCTATAGCTGCTTTATTTTTGAAAAGAGAAAATAGGGTTGCAAAGAAAATGAGATTAGAATAGGAAAATAAAATCTAACCTTCCAAGAAATCTTGGTTTTCAACTTGGATTTTCTGTATAAACATGCCAACAACGTTTGTTTTCATGTTTATACAAAAAAATTATTCATTATTTTATTATTATAATTTTTACATTTTTTATTATTATTATTTTGAAAAAGAAAGTAGAAGTCCAAGTTGGACAGGAATAAGAGTTTTCCTTGACCAACTTCAAATCAAGATTATTTTTTAGATTTCTAATGAATTCTTCCCTTGTTAATGGTTTATGATATATTCATAATCTATGACGATTTACAAGGAAGGTTACTTTTTCTTCATCAATGGTTTTGATTCTAACTGCTCCATTATCAAAGACATTTTCAATCTCATAAGGACCAAGCCAATGAGTTTGAAATTTTAATTGAAGATCTTTAAATTTTGAATCAAAAAGCAATGCCCAATCACCAGGATAAAACTTATTTTCTTTGATAAACTTATCATGCCACTTGGATCATTGTTGTTGGACTATATTGGTTCTATGAATATCATCTTGTCGTATCTCATCAAGTTCATTCAATTGCTCCATTCTTTGTATTTGGGCTTTTGATAGATCAAGACCCAATTTGGTTGTTGTTTTAAAAGTCTTTATCTAGAACTCAATAGGAAACATACCTTTCTTTCCATAAACAAGTTCATAAGGAGTGTGTCCTATTGTATTTCTCCATGTGGTACAATATGCTTATAAAGATTCTAAAAGCTTTTCTGCCCAAACCCTTCTATGCAGATGCATAATCTTGGTAAGAATTGCTTCAATTACTTTATTGGTAGAATGTTCAACTTGTCCATTGGCTTGTGGATGATATGGAGTTGAGTTCCTATGCTTAATTTGGTACTCCTCCATTATCTTTTGTACCAACTTGGATGTAAATTGAGTGCCTTGATCTGTCACAATTTCCCTTGGGACACAAAAACGAGTGAAAATATCCTAAAAAAGAAATGAAACTACAACATTTTCAGTAGCAAAAGGAATTTCTTTAGCTTCTACCCATTTTGTGACATAATCTGTACAAACAAGAATGTACCTTTTTTGTCTTGACGGTGGATTGATTATACCAACAAAGTCTAAAGCCCATTTCTCAAAAGGTTCAACAAGTACCTGAGGTTGTAGAGGCATTTCATATGAAGGAACAAGTTTCCCCATTCTTTGACAATTGTCACACCTCTTAACATATTCCTTGTCATCCTTAAAAAGAGAAGGCCAATAATATCGTAAGAGAAGGAATTTATAAGCAGTTATTTTATCAACAAAGTGTCCTCCACATGGTTCATCATGATAATCTTTTAATATCTCTAGTACTCCATCTTCTCTAACACATCTTTGAATGATTAAGTCAGGTCATATCTTGTACAATTCTTCATTTATCCATGAATAAGATGCACTAGTTTGAATAACCTTTCTTTTCTCTCGAGAAGACAACTATGATGGTAACTTCCTTGTAGCCAAATAATTAGCAATATCTACAAACCAAGGAGATTTAATAGATACTGCAAAAAGATATTCATCAGGAAAATTATCTTCTACAGGAACATCATTATTATCATTTTGGATTCTAGATAGAAAATCAACAACTGTGTTTTGTTTTCCAGGTCTATCCAAAATAGTAATATTGAATTCTTGTAATAACAATAGCCATATTGTAATTTTTCCATTAGTAATTGATTTACTCATTAAATATCTAATTGCAAAATGATATGTGTAAATGAAGGTTTCATAACTAGTGACATAATGTATGAATTTATTGATGACATGCACAACAGCTAAAAATTCATTTTTTATTACAATATAATTTAACTCCGTAGGGGTCAAATTTTTGCTTGTGTAGTAAATGGCATAAGGAGTTAAACATTTTTGTCTTAATACAACTCCTAAATTTGTATCTTAGACATCATTCGAAATGTGAAAAGGTAGTTTCCAATTTGGTCCTCTTAAAATGGGTGCTTTAGAAATCTTTTCTTTCAATGTTTCAAAGCTTTTTGGCAGCCAGAAGTCTAGATGAATTCACAATATTTTGTAAGAAATTTGAAAAGTGGAGAGGCAATCCTTGTAATTTTTTCTATAAATCTTCTATAATAGCCAGTAAAACCAAGAAAACTTCTAACATCCCTTTGACATGTAGAAACTAATAATTTGGAAATGACTTCTACCTTAGATGCATCTACTTTGATTCCATCTCTTGAAATATGGTGGCCTAAAACAATCCCTCAGTAAACATCATAAAACATTATTTATGGCTTAATGAGAGATTTTCTTCTTTACACCTAATGAGAACTTTTTCCAAATTTTTAAGAGCTTCTTTAAAAGGATTCCCATAGAAAGTAAAATCATCCATGTAAACTTCCACACAATCATGAATTAAATCATAGAAAATACCTAGAACTGTCGTTTGGAATGTTGTAGGTGCATTACATACCCCAAAAGTAAGTACTCGGTATGCATAGGTTCCCCATGGACAGGTAAATGTTGTTTTATCTTGATCTTCTAGAGCTACTTGGATATGGTTATGTCCATTAAAACAATCCAAGAATGAAAAGTATTTTTTCCTGGCCAATGTGTCAAGAACTTGATCTATAAAAGGAAGTGGAAAATGATCTTTTAAAGTAGATTTGTTCATTTCCCTATAATCAATGCATACTCTCCATTTTCCATTCTTTTTCGGAACAATTACCAATGGTGAAACCCACTGGTTGTCTGATATTGGGTAAATGAAATTCACATTTAACAATTTTTGTAATTCTTCTTTAACAATTTCCTTTAGATTTTGATTCATTATCCTCTATGGTTGTCGGATTGGTATGAAATTTTCTTCAATATAGATATGATGCATACAAGTGTTAGGATTAATTCCTTTCATATCAGTGTATTCCCATGCATAAGTAGAGGAATGTTCTTGAAACATCTTTATTAATTCTTTCATTTGAGATTCTTCCGGATTATCATTAATATTCAAAGTTTTCCCTGGAAAAAATTATATTAAATAATTGCTAAATTTATCCATAAAATGTAAATCCATTTGACGATATGATAGATATTCAATAGTACATTGTTCTTGAAAACTGTGATTTTGTTCACAACATGAGGAAGATTCATTAATTTCCATTAAATTCAAAATTTTATCTTCTTCATCTATTTGTGAAGTGACAAAAATTGGTTGTACATCAAATTTTTCATTATCATCATCTATCCATGCTTCGCTTTCTATTTCTATCATTGTTTTTGTAGGAGGATATAATTTGAATTTATTTGTCAAACTTCCATCATAGATAAACATATCACCAAATCTACAACTTATAAAAGCATCAGCTGTAGCTAACCATAGTCTTCCTAGAATCAATGGGTTTCCTCATAGATTATTATTGGGTATTAAGATCATAAAGTCAACAGGATATTCCAAATAATATAAGGATACAAATACATCTTCTAACAAACCATCAGGTTTGATAACATATCTATCTGCTAATTGCAATAGTGTATGTGTATATTGAATATTACGAAGTTTCTGTTGATCCATAGTTTGTTTACTCATGATGTTGATAGTCACTCCTAAATCAATCAATGTGTTTGGAATCTCAACGCCATTGATGTGTGTTTTCACAATGGGACTTCTTGGATCTAAATATTTTTTCACTATTTTCTTTCCCATCATGATATCTGCAATTTTTCCAACTAATAGGATTCTTTTAACTTCTTTCCTTTTTCTTTCTGGTTTCTTATTACTTAACTCCCTAATTGTCTTTGCAAATATTGGTATTTATTTGATAGCTTTTAACAAAGGAAGTTTTATACAAACATTTCAGTTCATCTATCATATCATAATCAAGCAACACAATCTAATTTTCTACCCCTTTATCAATTTTCAATCTTTCAGGAAAAGGCGGGTTTTGAAAAAAAACTAAAGGTTGTTCTATAATGGGAGTTGAGTATATTGGAATGTCATCATAATGTATAGGGGTGGTTTGTTTTTGAGAATTTTCTTTTTGATGGGAAGATTTCTCTTTCTCAAAGAGGTCATCTTTTTTAGACTCCTGGATAACAGCAGATGGTGACTTCTTTCCCAATACTCTACCAGATCTAAGTTGGACATTGTTTAGATCTAATGTAGTTATCATGTAAGTTTGGAAATTATGTCCTTCCATGTTGTAAACAGGTTGTAAATTTTTATTATTTGGATTTGGAAGTGGCTGAGCAGGCAATTGATTTGGCTTTGGTGGAAATGGTAGTGAAAGTTGTGGGTTTGGATTTTGTGGTTGAGAGGGTTGCACAGGATGAGGAAAATATTGTGGTGGAAAAAAGAGGGTAAGGTTGACGATATTGAGGATATTGAGGGTATTTTCCATAAGAATTTTTCCATCCTTGTGCCCAAGGTTGAGGCCAAGGTTTCCAAGGCATGGGTGTAGTTCAATTACTTTTTGATGGTTGTGCATATGTTTGAGTATTGAAACCTTGGGTCATATTCGATTATGTATTTTTCCATGGTCTATTGGAAATAAAACAAATAGGTTCTACTTGATTTGGAATTACTTCCTCTTGATAGACAACTTTAAGACCCAATATTGAAGGATATTCTTTTGTATCATGGTTTTCTATACATATGACACAAGTTTCTACACTTTTTAAGTCAAGAGGGCATTCTTTCAAAGCATGTTTCTTTCTACATTTTGGACAAAAGATAGATAATGCAACATTTTCATCTTTTTTCTTGTTTTGTACTTTAATGGTATCTATTTGTTCACTAAGACTCCCCAACATATAAGTTTTAAACTTGTCAAGCAAATTGCCTATTTCAGCCTACTTATTGCCCCAGCTGTAGATTTATTAATCCTAGACATAACAAGGTCTCTTGGATTTTTCCCATTTCTTTCCTTTCCTCTTGAAATGTGTATGCATAACTCACAAATATATCCAAATGACAACTGAGAAATATCTCCTTTACCCATCAGATTGAGAAGGTCTATCCACTCATCTCTAATAGATTTTAGTAAGAGAGTTTTCAAGGTTTATTCATCTAGATTATGCATTTTAGCCCTTTTTACATTATAAGAAATCTTTCAATGAAATCTTCAAGATTTTCATCTTCTTTTTGCATCATTTTAAAGACTTCATCTTTAATATTATGAGGCATGCAATAATCCTTGTATTTTTCTAAGGATGCAGTTTTCATTTCTTCCCATGTTCTTATAAAATGTACTCCTAAGCCCATAAACCATTTTAATGATGCATCCTTAAGGGTCGCTAGAAAAAATTTCACCTTTTTAGTATCAAACAAGTAGTCATAAGACCTACACAAAAATTCAAACTCAAAGAGAAATGTTTCAGGATCCTCATTACTTAATCCATGAATATTAGGAAGGATGGAGGGTGATACATTTTTCATTGTGGCTATGGTATCTTCATCGAGAATGGGAAATCCAAAAGGTTCTAGACCTCCTCTACCACCTCCTATTCCTCTTCCTCCACCTCTTCCACCTCCTTTATTTCCTCCTCTTCCACCTCCAATCTTAGGTTGTTCACCATTTTACATTATGTACTTCCCCTTCCCCTTCTCCTGCCATTGTAGATTCTTCAAAAATAATGTAAGGTTCCAAAATTGGATTTTCTAGTTCCTCCTCTAGCTCTTCTGGTTCTTCTATAAATGGAATGTTAAAATAGGTTTCTTCTTCTTCCTCTTCACTAGGTATTTCTAGTTCTTTTCCTAGAAGTTGTTCTCTAGATGAAGATAGAAAAAATATTCCTTCAATTGGGGATGTAGAATCTTCTTCTTCTATTACAACTTCATTTGAATAAGTTGGTGAATATTTAAATTGTATTTCATATCTAAGTACCTCAAGAAGTCTATGTCTCCCGACAATTGATGGAATATGAGTTTGGGTGGATGGTGTGGCACTACGAGGTTGTGGTGGGGTGAGTGATGATGTTGGAATCAAACTCCTACCTCTACCTACAAATCTACCTCTAGAATCTCTTTCCCTATGCATATAATTTTTATTATTTTAGTTTTTATTGAAAAGAAAAAGAAAAAGAATCCCATATACACTTCCCTGGAAATGACGCCAAAATGTTTGGTAATTTAATTGATGTTAAATTACTTACATGAATTATCAACCAGGGCTAGTAAACTAATGAAATGTATGTGCTAGGAGTCTTTCTCACTCACAAAATTCCTAAGTTAATTTGAGATATCAAAATGCACATGTTTCTCTACAACTATGTAAGTAAATAAACCACTCATAAAAATGGAATCAATTCTATTTCTCCTGCTTAAAAGAAAGATCACACTTTTCTTGAAATAAACTTCACACTTACTTCACACTTAAAAATAAAATCACACTCACACCTTGCTTGAAATAAAATCTCGCACACACTTGCTTTAAAATGAAATCACTCTTGCTTATAGATAAAATCACACTTGCAATAAAACCACACTATAAATAAATATATTTTAACAGAAAGAAAAATTAACTCTACAAATGAAAATCCTATTTATATCACTACAATGTAAAGCTATGTTTATAATCTATGTTAACTTATACTCTGTCAATGTGCACAAGAGATATCACTTCACTCAACAATAAAATGATTAGATGAACCTATTGCAAAACAATATGAAATTTACATTCAAAAAATCAAAACTTGATCGATTAAATGAACTAACAAAAATCCTACAGGAAACACATAATAAAATACTAATTGAAAATAAAAGAAAACCTTATTGTCTTGAGGGGGCCCTCCGACGAGAAGCACGTATCACTATAATTCCTTCACTACATGATTAATCACACATCAATATCGCACAACAAAAGATATGGAATGAAAACAAAGTTTGTATTAAAACAAAGTGTTTATAACATAAAATTCCAAGTCTATGTTCACTATGCCAAGAGGCATATTTATAAAACTCCTCGCATTAAATGTTTTAGAGTGTTATGCCTGATGCTTAATTGATATTATCTATAATTCAATTTTAAAGATGAGATATCGTGATACGCTCATGATTTTCTATCAACACAGCAAATCATGAGGCTAAAAATATGCATCTTGCTCGCTTGGTTCGCCTTCTACGGTGGTTGAATTTCGCTTTGACCATGCTTCTAGGGTGTCTTCTTTATCGATCCATGCCATGAAAGTAGGAACAAATTGTTGTACCAACTAATTTCCATCTGCCCATATACCTTGTTCTTCGGCTGAAGCTTCACAACACATTAAACCTTGGACTTAGCTGCAGAAACATACATCAGCTGCAGAATCATTGTAATTCAGTAGCTCAAGTAAATATTGAGTTAAATAATAAAGATAAATGATATTTATGAAATATAATATGATTATGTACTTGCTATGCTATCAACCTTGTAAACTGATACCCAAATTAGAGTTATGAAGGTAAAAAAGGGAAGAATGGAGCTAAAAAGAGTTGTCAAAAAGATATGCATGCTTGCTCTCTTAAGCTTGTCAGTGTCAAACTGAGTGAGAAACTAGTAAGCTTATCCTTGGTTGACGCTACTTTCCAAGTGCTTTTGTTGGGTTATTAGTGCAAAATAAATTTGGAGAAGGATAATTCAATGCCAACCATTACTATTGCAACTATGTTTAAAGAGGCAGAACTGCCATAAGGAGTTGTTTTAAATTATGAGAACTTATTAACAAGACATGACTCTCATATGATGACTAAGGAATTGCAAAGTTAAATAGGAATATCTGATTTTTAAGGCATTTCCAAGAAAAATGATCTCATGGTAGTAGTCACCATTCACATATGAAAGTGAAGGCTTAAAAGAACTAATTGTGTTGTTACAACATATAGAAATACGTCATCATTAGATCTATTTGCGAAACTTATGTGGACAAAGGATGGTTTTTTATCAAGGAAATATGGTTCAATGCATTTATATAAGGAAAACAACTTTTACGGAGAGCATGGCATTATGGAAATAAACAACCTTTTGGTTGTAGGCTAGGATTTGCCTCAAAATATGAAAAAGTGGAAGTTGTGCTAGTACAACAAATCAGGGACAACTATGTGAAGCACTTAATATGGTTGCATTGTGAGACTTCGTATTGGTAATTTGTGTGTACAAAAATGGTGAGCAACATAATATAAGAAAAAATATTATGGACCGGTTCTCAAGATTGACAGAATGAATACCCTTGCAGGGGAAAAAGTTATGGGATTTTGAAAGAAACATGCATATATCAGAAGGTAAAAAATCTTATCTACTTCCTTTTCATTTCATGGGCATTTTGTAGCCAAACTTTTGCATGAATCTTACCATGAAATTCCTACAATTCCTAGGTTCGAATTTCTTTTGAAAGGCAATCTGATATCAACAGTAAGATTCATTCAAAAAATTGTTCAATAAGAAACATGTGGTGGATGCATTTTAAATATGTTGAAGCTCATAGAAATTTATAGCAATTTGAGAAACAACATATAAATGTCCAAGCTATAGTTGTTGTTAGTATTGTGAATTTCAAATCTCATCATGATAAAGAGCACATGTACTGGAAGTTCAATTTCAAGGTAAAAGCATGTTTTCTAGGCAAATAAGAGTAGCTCCAATTGAATTGACAGGAAAGGAGGTATATGAGTTCATTTCTGAGACTACATTTGCATGAGGACATGAAAAGATCTTAGTGTGGGGGAGATCTTGGGCCACTGATTTGTCATCATTTCCACTTATCTTTATCATTCATTAAACCATTATTTACAACCATCCATTGCACCATCTCACTCGCCACCATTTTACTATAATTTTTCCCAAAATGTCATAATGAGCTCATATATGTCTAAGTGATTAATTAACATCAATTTTCCTTTATTTTTAATGAATTCAAAATAATCATGTTTGGTTTTACTGATGATAGTTTGGCCAGTTCAGTTTCCATAGCCCAGTCCAAGTTTTTGTAGTCATCTCCATGCTCGAGGTAGTAGCACCATTCTACAAGGAAATTGAGCACATGGGCTTTGTTTCAAAAACTTCTGGCATGGATTTTTGTTGGTCAAAGTTCACCTAGCTTGCATGTGTGAACCTATAGCAAGATATCAAAGGCAATATAAAACATTTTTTACTAGTCAACTTGATACATATTTTCTAAGAAAATTAAAACAAATTTGGAAAAGGAAAAACATGGATTTTCTTTGGAACAAGACCATTTAGGATTAACAAGAGCAGTTTCCTCAAATTCATTATGGTTTGGGATATTTTCCTAATTCTCTCGACCCCTATTTTGTAGATTATATGGGAAAAATATTTTCTAATGTGTCATTCAATGCACAATCAACAAGGAGGATGGAATGAACTGTTATTTAGAAAAATTCATGCCAATGAGATAAGTTTTATTAGATCTGGGCTCATCTTTGATCCTAAATTCCTTAAAAATATATTTGATTTTATTTTCAAACTGTTTTACTGACATCTCATAGCTAGAATTTATGCAATGAAATTATGTGTTTCTTATTGCTTCAGAGCTCTATAAAATGTTGTAATCTCTTTGATGAAAGAAAAAGATAGGTAGATCAAAGAGAGATCGAGACTTTGTCAATGCTTTTGTTATCCTTCATTCAATTATGTTGGCTCTCATGATTATGAACACATTGTTATATTAATAAAATCTTGCTTGTTGTTATGGTTGTGTTCCAATGAAAAGTGTCTACAATTGATCGCCAAGTTTTTTTTTATTTTTTCATATCTCATGAACCTCAAGAAGGGTCCCCTATTGAGTATGAGTTTTAATCTAGTTTATTTTCATTTTCATTTGCAATATTTCTTTTAAGCACTTTTTAATGCTCTTTTTTAATCATTTCTTCTTGAACTGTTTTTTGTTCATTTGTTTCTTGTTTCCTTGCAGATATCAAGCACATGAATAAATTATTAAAAAAACACCAAAAACATTTGTTAATTGCCTTTTTTATTAGTCTATCAACTCTACAATCGATCAATATCAAATTCATAAATGGAATATGAATTTTAGCATAAACATTTTGGACATAAATGATCTCTTAAAGGCAACATGTGCACACTGAATTAGTTTTGCTTCGTGTTACATTTTAGACTAAGAATAGATTAAGAGCATTTGATTTCCAAATAATCTAGTTTTCTTATTATATTAATATTTGATTTTCATCAAATAGATTTGTTTGTTTTCCTTTCCATAGTATAAAGTTCACAAAATAGAAATATTCCCATAACATAGATTTGTCTTTCATTTTCATAGTATAGAATTGGTAGAGTTGAAATTGAGAATAGAAGATGACTTCCATAGAAAAGTTAAGTTGTCTATAAAATTCTAGATAAAGATTTCCAACCTTGGTAGATTACAATTTTCATTTTTTTCCTAAGAATGAGAGTTGTCTTTCAATGTTTTTATAGACTTCAATTTACATTATTTTCTTAGATAATTAATTTCTTTTAATTACAATGTGTGTGCCTTACTTGAGGATTAATTTCATAAGCTTTTTATTTTCATTAAAGAATTTCATTGCATCTTTTGGAACAAGCTTCACATATTTTCCATTTCATTAGAATCAAATCAAAAGTTGATTTCCTAACATATATTGTTCAAGTGTACTTCACAAGAATAAGAACTCTAGTTTGACATTTAATGATAAGTAATTTAACTCACAATTAAATTACCCAAAATTTTGGCGTCGTTGTCGAGGAAGTATACACAGGCATTAGCTTTCAATTTCAAATGCCTTTTTATTTACACACTTTATCTAGGAAGAGCCGTAAGGGGTGAGGTAACAACATGTGCATCACAATTGTGGGGTTCTTCATAACCAGAGATGTTGGATTGCATCTCATTTTTAGCTGCATCCATTCTTATATGAATAAAAGTTAAATTTCATTCATTTTAGAGTGCATTCTAGAGGTAGATTCATTAGGGGAAAAAATCCAAAAGGACTTCAATCACCTACCACCCCCACTAGATCACGTGGTGTAGTAAGAGCCACACTTCCACATCATGGATTCCTATTTTTGCATATAGAAGAAGAGGTGAAAAAGGAGGTAGAAGAAATGGATGGAGATGACGACAATGAGGAAGATCCTTTTGATTTCCCATTTAGGATACTGATATAAATGTTCATATGAAGAACAACCCTCCATCTGTACTTCCCAGCATCCATGGTATGAGATCAGAAGACCCATAAAACTTTCTTTTCGAATTTGAAATACTTTGTAGATCTTATGGTTATCTATTAAACAGTGAAAAAAAGAATTTGTTTCCGAAAACATTGAAGGATAGAGATCTTAAATGGTTCATGTGTTTAGGGACTAATTCAATAAGATCGTGGGATGATATGAAAATTATATTTTTAGAAAAATATAAGGATTATTGCATATATCATGACTTTAGAGAACGAGTTTTTAAAATGACTCAAAAAGAAGATGTGAGCCTTGAGGATTTGGTAGACATATTTATGTATAATGTTAAGAGGGAAAAATTGCATAATTTGGGACTTGATACATTAAAAGATCTCTTACTTAAAGATACAAGGGATGAATGGATTGATCTTCTTAAGCTTGTGGGAAAAGGAGATGTTTCTCCATTTTCATTTCAAGAGATTCGTTAATTATGTAAGCACATATAAAGAGGAATAACAAAGTATGGCAAATCCCCTCAAGATCCAGTTATCGTAAGAGTAAGTCAACATCATGGTTAATAAGTCAAGCTAAACTTGACAATTTTCTATATATTCTTGGAAATTTAAGTGAGAAAATTGATATGCTAAGAATACAAAACAAAAAAAAAAAAGTTGAGAATGTTGCTTCATTTATATTTTTCCCTAAATGTAGAAAGAGACATGCTTTGCGTGAATGTCCACTTGATAACATTGAAACTTGTGTTATTTGTGCAAAATCACATGTTACTAATGATTTCCCAACATTATTGGGATTGAAGGTAGTCTACAAGGAAGCAAATCAAACATTGGGACGACCTTGTTATGTAGCTCCAAAAATACCATGGAAACCTTGTCAACTTGGTATGATGCAAGATCCTAGTTCACAATTTCAAGATTATGCACACATATCTCAAAGTAATTGGAACACATCCTTGCCTTGGCAACCTTGGTCATCTCAATCCCAACCTCAAAGCCAATCTTGGAAAGAGCCTTATGGAAGAAATCCACCATCTTTTCCTCACTGTCCTCAATACCAATATCAATGCTACCCATACTATTCACCTTCACCACAACCTTAGTTTCACTCTTAGTTGACCTCAAGTCAAACTTTCCCATTACCACCTACACAAGCACCCCAAAGACTCATTTTCACTCAACTACCTGCACAACCATTTCAGATTACCAACAGTTAAATACTTGAATCCACTTACAATGTTGAGGTACAAAATCTTCAAACAACTCCTCTTGATCTAAATGATATTCATCTTAGATCAGGAAGAGTATTGCAAAAAAAAAATTCTCTAGTTGTATTTCAGGGATATTGTCCAAAAGAAGAACTAAAGAAGACTAAAGAATCATGGACCACATATGATGGAGAACAACTGTTGGAACTTGAGATCAAGGAATTTCTAGTATGCCTATTATCAGAACCTTTATGCATCCAAGATATCAACCATTCCATAGTAGAAGATCTGAATAACATGGCAGAAGAAGAGATACAGAATGATCCAAATGAGAAAGAGAACCAAGGGCATCATAACTATATTGAACTTTGGTTTAAGAAAACAATTAAGCTAGACCATCACTCTCTTCTTCAACAGTTCTTGACCTCATCTCAATCAAAGCAGTTGGTCCCTCATATTCTGGTATATACAAAGCATATCTTTCAAACCTGCATATGATTTTATTTTCCATCCAGTTATGCACATGGTTCCATTGGAAGTATTCCTATACTTGAAGGAGATTTTATTTTTGAAGTAGAGTAGGACATATAAAAAAAAGGAAAAGAAAGGTAAAGATAAAAAATAAGACCTATTGTGAAAACCAATTTATTGGTGAAATTGGGCATGAGATTTTCTTGAAAACAAAGCAACTAACAAGCAAAGTTCACAATAAGTTCTGAAATTTCATGATAGTTTCAATATTTTATTATGTTTCTTCAAATCAGTTTTGGTTATATGCTCGATTTGGCTGATGTGGGATTCCTTAAGGCCCACCTTCCAATGGATGTTGTCCCATTAATTTCAACACCTTATCTGGACCAAGATTAGAGATTCTTTTGAGGGCCTTGGAACTTGAATACATTAATGGCAAGCCTCCTCTCTGTCAACGATGGGAATACAACAATGTCTCTTGATTGTCAGATCTCATAAGTGACTCGATTTCAAAACATTCATTTGTCCCTGTCAAGATACACTTAGGTACCTTGACACTTATTTACATTATCAATGAGTTGTCTCGCATTGGATAAGGATTGTCATTAGTGCTCAATAATCCAATGATTTCTTTCCATGCTCGAATGTGACACATTTATTCACACGGTAATAATTGTACCATGGATTTTGGTTTTGATGGAAATTATATGGTTTAATGGAATCAACAACAATTTGTAGTGGTTCATTTTCTTATTCTAAAAGTTTCTTGCAGCAACATGTTTGTCTTTTGTTCCAATAAAAATTTTCATCCAACATCAGCATGATGGTAGTTACCACAACTCTTCTTCATTAATTTATTTTTCCAACCAAACAATAAAATTAGATCAATTTCAGTCAACAAGCATCAAATTTCATGATCTCTACTTCAACACTCAGCACATGGTCGAAATCAACAATTCAAACTCAGAAAAAGACAACTTTATGAAGAAAAACAAAAACAACTATGAAAACTTGCACATTCGGTAGCTATGAACAATTTCTATAGCTACAGTTGTAGCAACATGTTTAATGGCTATAATAGCATATTCTAGAGTAGTTTTTTCACAAAGATTACAAGAAAGTGGAGATAAAATACAAAATTATGAGATGTAGGGTTTTTCTCAGAGTATGATAACTTGAGTAAGATGCGGGTAGAGTTCCAAAAAATGGAATTTGGAAGGACATTTCAACAGGTTTTTAAGGCAAATTTTCATTTTTTACCACTATGCACAAATTAGGCTAAATTTGATATTTTTTCATAGAAGTTTGTTTTCTTTGTCAAAATGGGATTCTAAAAGCGTATTATGGTAAGAGAGGTAAAAATACATTGTTTCCCTCTTGAAGCACTCGATTTAGCATTAAAATGAGTTCATGGCATATGTTTTTGTGCAACATTGGATGGTGTGAAAGTTGTTTTCAAAAACATCAACCACACAAGATTCAAGAATTTATTTGTAGGTTTTATTCCAACACCTACATCCCTACTTAAACATATCAAGTTCTTCAAAAGGTAAAATTGAGGTAAAAAATTGTATAATACTTGTTAATTTATTAAAAATTTAGATGATGAATATCCACTTCAATTACCATTCACGATCTCCATTATTATCAACCATTTTTCCATCATTGACCTAGCCCTCATGCCAAATTTATGCTCTAAATATATTTACCAAAATAGTCATCCTATGAACAAAAATTTAGCTCACTTGAACTTGGAAGAAGTTGTTTTCTTTGACATTTTAGTGGGCAACATTTCTGATATTTTTCTTCTTTGATTGTTGATAGTCCATTGATCCCCATTATGAGGACTTGGTTATCAAATCCCGGGGAATTATCCTCTTAGCTTTCTCCATAAAATATCAATGCTTCTTTTTGGTATATTTTCAAAGATATGCATGTTTGGTATCTTAAGATTATTGGTGTCAAATTTATCGAGAAACTAGTAAGCTTATCCTTAGTTGACACTACATTCCAAGTGCTTTTGTTGGCTTATTAGTGCAAAAGAAATATGGATAAGGATAAGTCAATACCACCATTATTATTACAGATATGTTTAAAGAGGAAGAGCTGCCATAAGGAGTTGTTTTAAATTGCAAGAAGTAATTAAGAATAAAGGATTTTCATATGATGACTAAGGAATTGCAAAGTTAAATAGGAAAATATGATTGCTAAGGCATTTCAAAGAAAAACAATCTCATGGTAATAGTCACCATTCACATATGAAAGTAAAGGCTTAAAATAAATAATTGTGTCATTACAACATACAAAAATACATCATCATTGGCATTGTTTGCAAAACTTGTGTGGAGAAAGGATGGTTGCTTATCAAGGAAATATGGTTCAATGCATTTATATAAGAAGGAAAACTACTTTTACAGAGAGCATGGAATTATGGAAATAAACATCATTTTCGTTATAGGTTAGCATTTGCCTCAAAATATGAAAAAGTGCAAGCTGTGATAGTACAACAAATCAGGGACAACTATATGAAGCACTTAATATGGTTGCATTGTGAAACTTAACTTTGGTTTGTGCATACGACAATGGTAGGCAACATAATATAAGCAAGAAGATTATGTACCAATTCTCAAGATTGATGGAATTAATATCCTTGTGGTGTAACATTATGGGATTTTGAAAGAAACATGCATATAACATAAAGTAACAAGTTTCATCTACTTCCTTTGCATCTCATGGGCATTTTGTAGCTAAATTTTTTCATGAATATTACCATGAAATTTCAAGATTTCCTAGGTTTGAATTTCTTTTGAAAGGCAATTTGATATCAACAAAAATATTCATTCAAAAATATTAATCAATAGGAAAAATGTGGTGGATGCATTTTAAAATATGTTGAAGCCCATGGAAATTTATAGTGATTTGAGCAGGAACATATAAATGTCCAGGCTATAATTGTTGTTGGTAATGTGAATTTCAAATCTCATCATGATCAAGAGCACATGTACTGGCAGTTCAATTTCAAGGTAAAAGCATGTTTCTTAGGTGAATAAGAGTAGCTCCAATTGAATTGACAAGAAAGGAGGAGGTATATGAGTTCATTTCTAATACTGCATTTGCATGAGGACGTGCAAAGATCTCAGTGTAGGGGAGATGTTGGGCCATTGATTTGTCATAATTTACACTTATGTTTTTCATTCATTAAACCAATATTTACAACCATCCATTGCACTATCTCACTTGCCACCATTTTACCGTAATTTTTTACAAAATGTCATAATGAGCTTATAGATGTCTAAGTGGTTAATTAACATCGATTTTCCTTTATTTTTAATGAATTCAAAAGAATTATGCTTGTTTTTACTGATCGTAGTTTGACTAGTTTAGTTTTTGTAGCTAAGTTTATGTTTCTATAGCCATCTCCATGATCGAGGTAGTAGAACCATTCTAGAAGGAAATTGAGCACATGGGCCTTGTTTGACAAACTTCCAACATGGATTTGTGGTGGTCAAAGCTCACCTAGCTCGCATGTGTGAACCTCTAATAAGAGATGAAAGACAATACACAACAGTTTTGGCCAACCAACTTCCAACGTGTTTTCTATCCAAATGAAAATCAATTTGGCAAAATGAAAACATGGTTTTTTTTTTCTTCAGAAAGATCCCAATTAGACTCTAGTGAGGTAGTTTCCTCAAATTCATTACAGTTTGGGAGATTTTCCTGGTTCTTTCGACCCCTATTTTGTAGATTGCATGGGAAAATGGTTTGCTAATGTGTCATTAAATGCACAGTCAACAAGGAGGCTAGAATGAGTTGTTATTTAGCAAATGTGTGCAAAGGAGATAAGTTTTATTATATATGGGCTCATATTTGATCCTAAATTCCTTGAAAATATATTTGATTTTGTTTTCAAACTGATTTACTGAGATCTCATGGCTATAATTCATGCAATGAAATTATGAGTTTCTTGTTGCTCCAAAGCTCTATAAAATGTTGTGATTTATTTGATGAAAGAAAAAGATAGGTAGATTAGAGATATATTGAGACTTTATCAATGTTTTTCTTATCCTTCATTCAGTTATGATGGCTCTCTTGATTATGAACATGTTATTCTATTAATAATATCTTGCCTACTGTTATGGTTGTGTTCCAATGAGAAGTGTCAACAATTGATCGCCAAGTTTTTTGAGTTTTTCATATGTTGTGCACCTCAAGAAGGCCCCCCTATTGATTACGATTTGTAATCTAGTTTCTTTTCATTTACATTTGCAAGATTTGATTCAAGCACTTTGTTTTATGATTTATTTTAATCATTTCTTCTCGAACCATCTTTGGCTCATTTGTTTCTTGTTTCCTTGCAAACATCAAATGCTTGAATAAATTATTAAAAAATACCAAAAACATTTTTTAATCACCTTTGTTATTAGTCTCTCAACTCTACACTGAATTAGTTTTGCTTCTTGTTACATTTTGGTCTAAGAATAGCTTAAGAGCATTTTCTTTCGAAATAATCTAGTTTTACTCTTATATTGATTTTTGCTTTTCAAAAAGTTGATTAGTTTGTTTTCCTTTTCATAGTATAGAGTTCACAAAATAGAAATATTCCCATAGTATATATTTGTCTTTCATTTTCATAATATAGAACTCATAGAATAGAATATCACTTCCATAGAAAAGTTAAACTGTCTTTAAAATTCTAGATTAATATTTCCAACTTTGATAGATTAGAATTTTCATTTTTTTTCCGAAGAACATGAGTTGTCTTTCAATGTTTTTATAAACTTCAATTTTCATTATTTTCTTAGATAATTAATTTCTCTTCAATTACAATGTGTGTGTGCCTTTCTTTAGAATTCAGTTCATAAGCATTTTATTTTCATTAAAGAATTTCATTGCATCTTTTGGGACAAGCTTCACATATTTTCTATTTCATTTGGATCAAATTAAAAACTAATTTCCTAGCATATATTGCGCAAGTGTACTTCACAAGAATACGAACCCTGGTTTGACATTTAATGACAAGTAATTTAACTCACAATTAAATTACCCAACATTTTGGCACTATTGTCAAGGAAGTATATATAGGAGTTAGTTTTCAATTTCGAATGCCTTTTTATTTACACAATTCTGGCTAGGAATAGCGATAAGATGAGAGTTAAGAACCTACACATCACAATTGTGGTGTTCTTCCTAACCAAAGTTCTTAAATTACATCTCATTTTTAGCTACATTCAATCTTAGATGCATAAAAGTTAAATTTCATTCATTTTAGATGCATTCTAGAGGTAGATTCATTAGAGGAAAAAAAAAAAATCAATCACCTAACATCCCCACTAAATCAAGTGGTGTACTAATAGCCACACTTCCACATCATGAAATCCTATTTTTGCAGGTGAAGAAGAGGTGAAAAATGAGGTAGAATAAATGGATGGAGATGATGATGATGAGGAAGATCCTTTTGGATTTCCCATTCAAGATATTGATATAAATGTTTATATGAAGAACATCCCTCCATCTGTACTTCCCAACTTCCATGGTATGAGATTAGAAGACCCATAAACCTTTCTTTTCAAATTTTAAATGCTTTATAAATCTAATGGTTAACTATTAAACACTCAAAAATTGAATTTCTTTCCGACAACATTGAAGGGTAGAGCTCTTAAATGGTTCATGAGTTTAGGGGCTAATTCGATAAGATCATGGGATGATATGAAAATGACATTTTTACAAAAATACAAGGATTATTGTATACAACATAACCTAAGAGAATCAATTTTTAAAATGACTCAAAAAGAAGACGAGAGCTTTGAGGATCTGGTAGAGAGATTTATGTGTAATGTTAAGTGGGAAAAATTGCATTATTTAGGACTTGATACATTAAAAACTCTCTTACTTAGAGCTATAATGGATGAATGGATTGATCTTCTTAACCTTGTGGGAAAAGGAGATGTTTCTCAATTTTCATTTGAAGATATTTGTGAATTATGTAAGCACAAATTTATGTGAACAAATTGATATGCTAAGAATACAAAACAAGCAAAAAGTTGAGAATGTCATTTTGTTTATTTTTCCTTAAATGTAGAAAGAAACAAGTTTTGTGTGAATTTCCACTTGATAACATTGAAACTTGTGTTATCTGTGCAGAATCACATGCTACTATATATTTCCCATCATAACCAGGGTTGAAGGTAGTTTACCAGGGAGAAAATCAAACACCGGGACAACCTTGTTATGTAGCTCCAAGAAGACCATGGTAGCCTCGTCAACTAGATTTGATGCAAGATCCTAGTTCACAATTTCCAGGTTATACACAAATATCTCAAAGTAATTGGAACACGTCCTTGCCTTGACAACCTTGGCCATCTCAATCCCAACCTCAAAGCCAATCTTGGCAAGGGCCTTATAGAAGAAATCCACCATTTTTTCCTCACTATCCTCAATACCAATCTCAATGTTATCCATACTATTCACCTCCACCATAACCTTAATTTCACTCGCAGTTGACCTCAATTCAACCTTTCCCATTACCACCAACAGAAGAAACCCAAATACCCATTACCACTCGACTACCTGCACAACCATTTCAAATTCCCAACAATAAAATACCTCAATCCAGTTACAATGTTGAGGTACAAAATCTTCAAACAACTCCTCTTGATCTAAATGATATTCATCTTAGATCAGGAAGAGTATTGCAAAAAAATATTCTCCAACTGTCATTGAGGAACAATGTCTAGAATAAAATCTAGAGAATACTAAAGAATCATGGACCACATATGATGGAGAGTAGTCATTGGAACTTGAGATCGAGGAATTTTTACTATGCATATCATCAGATCCTTTATGCATCCAAGAGATTGACCATTCCATAGTAGAAGATTTAAATAACATGGCGAAAGAAGACATACAAAATGATATATTTGAACAAGAGAACCAAGGGTATCATAACTCTATTAAACTTTGTTTTCAGACAATCATTAAGCTGGAGAACCATTATTTTCTTCAACAATTCTTGACATCATCTCAATCAAAGCAGTTGGTCCCTCATATTCTGGTATATATCAAAGCATATCTTTCAAACCTTCATATGACTTTATTTGTCATGTTGTTATGTACATGGTTCCATTCAAATTATTCCTATACTTGAAGGAGATTTTCTTTTTCAAGTAGAGTAGGAAATATAAAAATAAAATTAAAAAATAAAAAATAAAGAGAAAAAATAAGACCCATTGTGAAAACCAATTTACTGGTGCAATTAGACAGGAGCTTTGCTTGAAAAAAAGGAAACTAACGAGAAAAGTTCACAATAAGTTTTGCAACTTCATGATAGTTTCAATATTTTACTATGGTTCTTCAAGTCATTTTTGGTTATGTGCTCAACTTGGATGATGTGGGATATTGTCCCATCAAATTCAACACCTTATCTGAGACCAATATTAGATATTTTTTTTAGGGCTTGGAACTTGCATACATTAATGACAAGACTCCTCTCTGTAAACAATGGGAATACAACAATGTCTTTTGATTGCGAGACTTGCAGGTGACTCGATTTCTACATATTCATTCGTTCCTCTCAAGATACACTCAGGTACCTTGACACTTATTTACATTATTGATGAGTTGTCTCGCATTGGTTAACGATTGTCATTAGTGATCATAATCCAATGATTTCTTTCCATGCTCGAATCTGACACATTTATTCGCATGGAAAGAATTGTATCATGGTTTGTGGTTTTGATGAAGACTATATGGTTTATTGGAATCAACAAGAGTTTGCAACAATTTATTTTCTTTATCTAAATTTTTTATTGTAGCAACAAGTTCGTCTTTTATTCCAATAAAATTTGTCATCCAACAATAGCATGATGGCAGTTACTAGTACTCCTCTTCATTCAATTCTTTTTGCAACCAAACAATAAAATTAGATCAATTTCAGTGAACAAGCATCATATTTCATGATCTCTACTTCAACACTTAGTCCAAATCAGTAGTTCAGACTTAAAAAAAGACAACTTTATGATAAAAACAAAAATAGCTACAGAAATCATCACATTCAACAGCTATGAGCAATTTATTTAACTATAGAAGTAGCGACCTATTTTATCGTTGCAGTAGCTTGTTCCAGTGCAATTTTTGCACAAACATGACAAGAAAGTGGAGATGAAATAAAAAATTCTTAGATGTGGGGTTTTCTCAGAGTATGATAAATTTAGTAAGACGCGAGTAAAATTTCAAAACAAATGCAATTTGAAGTACATTTCAACAAGTTTTTAAGGAAAATTTTCATTTTTATCCATTGTCCACAAATTAGGCCAAAATTCGATCTTTTTGCACAACAACCTCTTTTCTTTATCAAAAAGGGATTTTGAAGGTGATTTATGGTAAGAGATTTAAAAATACATTGTTTCCCTTTTGAAACACTCAAATTTTCATTAAAATGAGTTCATGGCATATGTATTTGTGCAACATTGGATGGTGTGAAAGTTATTTTTAGAAACATCAACCACCTAGGATTCAAGAATTTATTTGTTGGTTTTATTCCAACACCTATAGCCCCTACTTCAACATTTCAAGTTCTTTAAAAGGTAAACTTGATGTAAAATTTTGTATAAACTTTTTAATTTATTAAAAAATTAGGAAAATATGATGAATAACCACTTCAATTACCATTCACACACTCCATTATTATCAACCATATTTTTTGTCATTGACCTAGCCCTCATGTCAAATTTATGCTCTAAATCTGTTTACAAAAAGATTCATCCTATGAACAATTATTTCAGTTCACTTGAGTTTGGAAGTTCTTTCCTTTAACATTTTAGTGGACAACATTTATGATATTTTTCTTTTGTGATTGTTGATAGTCCATTGATCCCCATTATGAGAAGTTGGTATCAAATCTTGGGGCATTATCTTCTCATCTTTCTCCATAAAATATTGATGCTCCTTTTTGGTATATTTTCAAAGATATGCATGCTTATTGTCTTAAGTTGCTAGTGTCAAATTCAGTGAGAACCTAGTAAGCTTATCCTTGGTTGACACTACTTTCCAAGTGCTTTGTTGGCTTATTAGTACAAAATAAATCTGGAGAAGGGTAAGGCAATGCCCACCATTACTAATTTAGTTATGTTTAAAGAGGAAGAATTTCCATAAGGAGTTGTTTTAAATTGCAATAAGTTATTAACAAGAAAGGATTTTCATATGATGACTAAGGAATTGAAAAGTTATGTAGTAAATCTGATTGCTAAGGCATTTACAAGAACAACGATCTCATGGTAGTAGTCACCATTCACATATGAATGTGAAGGCTTAAAAGAACTAATTGTGTTATTACAACATACAAAAACACATCATTGAAGTTGTTTGCAAAACTTATGTGGAGCAAGGATGGTTAATTATCAAGGAAGTATGGTTCAATGCATTTATATAAGGAAGACAAATTTTACAAAGAACATGAAGTTATGGAAATAAAAAACCTTTTGGTTGTAGGTCAGCATTTGCCTCAAAATATGAAAAAATGGAAGTTATGATAGTATAACAAATCATGGACAACAATATGAAGCACTTAATATGGTTGCATTATGAGACTTAACATTGGTTTGTGTGTACAACAAAGGAAAGCAACATAGTAGAAGCAAGAAGATTATGTACCAGTTCTCAATATTGATAGAATGCATATCCTTGCAATGAAACAAGTTATGGGATTTTGAAAGAAACATGCATATATTAGAAAGTAACAACTCTCATCTACTTCCTTTGCATTTCATGGACATTTTGTAGCCAAACTTTTGCATGAATATTACCATGAAATTCCTATAATTCCTAGGTTTGAATTTATTTTGATATGCAATATGATATCAACAGTAAGATTCATTAAATACTATTGATCAATAGGAAAATGCAGTGAATGCATTTTGAAATATAATGAATCCCATGGAAATTTGTAGAGATTTGAGTAGCAACATATAAATGTCCAAGCTAGAGTTTTTGTTGGTAATGTGAATTTAAAATCTCATCATGATCAAGAGAACATGTACTAACAGTTCAATTTCAAGGTAAAAGTATGTTTCCTAGGAAAGTAAGAGCAGCTCCAGTTGAATTGACAAGAAGGGAGTAGGTATATGAGTTCATTTCTGAGACTACATTTTCATGAGGACATGCAAATATCTTAGTGTGGGGGAGATGTTGGGCCATTGATTTGTCATAATTTCAACTTAGCTTTTTCATTCATTAAAACATTACTTCCAACCATCCATTGCACCATCTCACTTGCCACTATTTTATCAACTTTTTTGCACAAAATGTTATAATGAGCTTACAAATGTCTAAGTGGTTAATTAACATCAAATTCCCTTATTTTATTTTATTTTACTGATGATAGTTTGGCCAATTTAGTTTCCATAGCTTAGTCCAAGTTTCTATAGCCATCTCCATGATCGAGGTAGTAGCACCATTCTAGAAAGAAATTGGGCAAACAAGCCTTGTTTCAAAAACTTCCAACATGGATTTGTGTTGGTAAAAGCTCACCCACCTCGCACATGTGGACATCCAGTAAGAGTTCAGAGGAAATACGTAGCAATTTTGACAAGTCAACTTTTGACACATTTTCTGAGCAAATTAAAATGAATTGAAAAGAGAAAATATGGGTGTTCTTTAGAACAAGCCAAATTAAGCTCCACATGGGAGGTTTCATCAAATTCATTACTGTTTGGGAGATTGTGTTGGTTCTTTCAACCCTTTTTTTGCATATTGTGTGGGAAAACAGTTTGCTAATGTGTCATTCAATGCAAAGTTAATAAGGAGGCTATAATGAGTTGTTCATTAGCAAATTCATGCCAAGGAGATAGTTTTTATTAGATATAGGCTCATCTTTGATCCTAAATTCCTTAAAATTATATTTGACTTTATTTTCAAACTGATTTACTGAGATCTCATGGCCAGGATCCATGCAATGAAATTTTGAGTATCTTGTTGCTTCAGAGCTCTATTAAAAGTTGTAATCTCCTTGATGAAGGAAAAGTATAGGTAGATTAGAGAGATATTGAAACTTTATCAATGTTTTTGTTATCCTTCATTCAATTATGCTAACTCTCTTGATTATGAACATTGTTTTATTAATAAAATCTTGCCTGCTATTATGATTGTGTTCCAATGAGAAGTGTCCACAATTGATTGCCAAGTTTTCAAAGTCTTTCATATTTCGTGCACCTTAGGAAGTGCCCCCTGTTGAGTGTGAGTTGAAATCTAGGTTCTTTGCATTTATATTTGCAAGATTTCTGTTAAGCACTCTGTTTTAATCATTTCTTCTTGGACTATCTTTTGCTCATTTGTCTCTTGTTTCCTAGCAGACATCAAGTGCTTGAATAGATTATTAAAAAAGCACCAAAAACATTTGTTAATCTCCTTTGCTATTAGTATTTAAGATTTGCAATTGATTTTAGTATCATATTCATAGATAGAATATGAGTTTTAGCATAAACATTTTAGACATGAATGATCTCTTAAAGCCAACATGCACACACTAAATTAGTTTTACTTCCTATTACATTTTGGACTAAGAATAGCTTAAGATCATTTTCTTTCCAAATAATATAGTTTGCTTCTTAGATTAATATTTGTTTTTCATTAAATAGATTAGTTTGTTTTCCTTTTCATAGTATAAAGTTCACAAAATAGAAATATTCCTTTAGTATAGATTTGTCTTTCATTTTCATAGTATGGAACTCATAGAATAGAAATTAAGATTAGAAGATTTCCTTCAAAGAAAAGTTAAACTGTCTTTAAAATTCTAGATTAAAATTTTTGACTTTGATAGATTAGAATTTTCATTTTTTCATAACAACATGAGTTGTATTTCAATGCTTTTATAGATTTCAATTTCATTATTTTCTTAGATATTTAATTTCTTTTCTATTACACTATGTGTGTGCCTTTCTTTACGATTCATTTCATAAGCATTTTATTTTCATGAAAGAATTTCATTGCATCTTTTGGAACAAACTTCACATATTTTCCATTTCATTGGAATCAAATTGAAAGTTGATTTCCTAACATATATTGTGCAAGTGTGCTTCACAAGAATACGAACCCTGGTTTGACATTTAATGACATATAATTTATCTCACAAATAAATTACCCAACACTTAGTCCAAGTCATGGCTACAGAGGCTTTGATAAATCTGGAACTTGAGGCCGATATCTGCCTTGTCATATGCATGGGTTCGAAAGCTCCCAGATCTTATATATATATATATATAGATATATATATATATATATATATATTATATTCACTTGAGCTTAAACACAACTAATTAACAGAGGTTGTCTACCTCTTTATATGCAAACCACATAGACCAATCAATAAACTTATGATGATTTCAAAAATAAAACATTCATGAAAGTGGATATTCTATAACATTTCAACTCATGAATGTTACATTCCTCATTTATGCAAGAGAAAACACTCCTCAGGAATTAGTATAGCAATAATATGACACAACAAACATAGATGTAATAAACAACATTCATAGATGTAATATTAACAAACACATAACATAAGAGTGTACTTATCTTGTAAGATATCTAGAAATCGAGAGTGGGACTCTAACTCTCCACCCAACCATAGATAAGCTACAACTATTGTTACTTGTAGTTGTCACCATTGAGCCAAATTCCAATATTGGAGGTGGAGTGCCACTGAGGGAAATTTCACCAATATTACAGATGAAAAATGATGCCACTAGGACACTCTACGTTCATCCACCAGCTCCATAAGTTTAAACTCAGTCTTTTTAGACATAACTAACATCTATACAAGGATACCATAGAACAAAGATTTTTAGCTCACTTTCAAGAGAAGAGAGAGTCCACATTAAAGAAGGTTCATCAGTGAATAAGCTACTTAATGGAAAGAGGACACCTCTCCAGGTGGTTCGTTAGTAAGTCAAGCACCAGATCTTCAACCCCAAGGAAACTCCTAGTGGTTCAACAACCCTCACAAGAACATGAGTGTCTCTTTCTAAACAAGTAGGCTCATAATCCAAAAGGTTCCAGTGGGTTCTTCAACCTTATAGGAAATCCACTGCTCTCTATAATTCTTTTTATCCAGTAATCCTCTGTGAGGGTTCTTCAGCTCGATCGATCCCTTCAAAGCTAGACAATTTCCAACTCTAATCCATGCTCTCTTTGTATTTTCCAAACTCCTCCTCCACTGCCTGTGTGTATGCATCAGAGGATAATCAGAGTGTGTTCTCCCTTCAATGTCTCTACATGCGAGGGAATGTAAAAGTTTCCCCCCACTTTTTTTGCATCTGCATATGTGTCCCTTTTTTCTCCCGAATAGACTCATTGTCTATCTTTTTCCTTTCTCCACACATTCAACCTCCCCAGAGAATGAAACCCACATTGCCTTTAACATTTTTGTCCTCTTATTTCTTCATGTTAGGACTTAAATGACACCTAGGCCTATCCTCTTACGTTCAGTTGGATTTATTTCCCAACCAAACCATTTAAGACCTCTCAGCCAACCAGGACTAATATTTAAAACAACAATTCCCTCAAGCAATCTCCCTCCCCAAGCAATCTGGACCTTGTGTCCTTTTTTCTCAGCCTTTAATTAATTACAATTTTATTCACAAAGGAAAATATTAACCAGGGGATATCACGTGATGTTGTTTCTTTCCCTTCCTCTTCTTTTGAGGACACTGGGAGGCATAGTGACCAAATTTATGTTATTTTAAGCACATGTTGTTTGAAAGATCCTTCTTCTTCTTATCTTAAACTAGAGTTGATATTCTCCCTATATCTTTCTTACCAAAATCACTTTTTCTGTTAGATTTCCCTACATGAGTTGTAAGAGCTTGGGTTTCACCATTCTAGGGTCTCTGCAAGTTGTTTTGGACAAGAATCTGGCCTCCTCTTGAACAAATTCAGTTCAACATTGATCAAACTTGGACAAATCAACTCATGCATTAATACCCTATACAAATGGATCCCATGAAGAAGGAAATCCATTAAGAGTCACTGTAACAACCTCTGCATGATCAACAATATCTCCAATGGATTTAAGTTCATCTCCCAACCAGAAGACTCTCATTAGATAAGTGGCATCAAAATTTGATCTAGACATGATGATACAATGAAGTTGATGTCTCCAGGCTAACTTCCTACTAGTATTATTACCCTCGAGCAATCTGACTAAGGCATCATAATTATTTTTAGCAATCCTCAACTCAACAACATGTGGAATTAAGTGGTCCTTTATAGAAGCTATCAAGATCCTCTTATCCTTTGCTTCATTATTTTTATACTTGCCTTTCTCCTTAACATATGTTGGTTTTAGGAAAATTTCCTTCGCATAAGTATGAATATCATTTTCTTCAGAGACAAGCAGAATTTTGATCTTCCAAGACCTAAAATTTGTAGCAACTTCCAACTTGTCTTCTACTCTTAGGCAAGGTACCATCTTGATAAGAGAACTAAAACTAGTACAAGCAGTTGAAAACATAAATCTAAGGTTTCTCAATGGCTGATATTTTCAACAAAGCATTAATGCCATGTTGAAATTCTATGGTAAGTGCAATAAAATACATTTTTTTCATGATAATTACTTCCTAATGATTTTAAAATAGTATTTTTATGTCAAACTAGTAAAAAGTTAACATTGGTCAAACTAAAATCTACAGTCAAATTTGGTCCTGCAAACAAATCCACACGTACAACCCGCAATTAACCTACGGTCAAACCCCCACATGTGTCCTGTTGTCAACAATCAAACAACTCGATCAAAGCTCGACCAAACATTTTGGTCAACCCTTAATCAAACTCGGTCAAACAACTCAATAAATCCTCCAAATGTGTGACTCACAAAGGCTAGTCAAAATTGATCTACTCTCACATGTGCAGCCTCCAAAAGATACTTTTCAACTTAGTCTCACACATGCGACTATAACAAGAGAGAGATAGAAATGATGAAAATGAACCCAAACAATAGATTTCCCCTTTCACTGAATTTCTCCTCCACTAGAAAAGATTCAATAAGCTTGCTATGTCAATGATTTTCCTCTCACATGCTTGTCTATATATATAGAGCTCTGATGTTGAGTAGAGACCCATCAAGGGGGGTTCTCATCACAAGAAACCCCTTCACTAATGGAGCCTACATCACAACTCACATTAGACTAGAATTGTTTACCCCATTATTGGGTGAAAAACCCTAATTAGTAAACAATTCAAACACACTCTATAAAAAATAGGTCACTCCATCTCGAAGCACAATGTGAGCATCGTGGGCCATTCACCCCTAGCCAAATAAACATGGCCCCATGGGTGAATGTATCATTCACCCACTAGTCAATTCAGCATGACCCCATGGGAGAATATTTTCCCGATGATGCAAAAACATTAACAAAGATGAACTATCATGAAGAAAACCAACAATCGAAAATTGCGTTGGTTTGGAGTAGTTTGGAATGTTAAAGGACACTTTCTTTTCATATCCATGACCAATTATATGCTTGTTGTTGATGACTTCTTCCCAAGGTTGATGACATGCTTGGGAAGTACAAGCGGAACCCCTACATCTTCATGTAAATATGATTCTCAAAAACTAGATTGGTTTGGAGTAGTTTGGCATGTGAAAAGACACTTTCTTTTCATATCCAAGACCAGTTCTATGCTTGTTGCTGATGACTTCTTCCCAAATTTGATGATTGGGTGAGAAAGTACAAGTGGATCCCTTACATATTCATGTAAATATTCTTCTGAAATGGAATTTTTATTCTAATATCTCAATCTGCAAAAAAATAAATAATAATAATTGTTCTAAAATAGAACCAATTCATAACATGGACTCTTTTGTTGTAATTCGTCATGTTGGAGTTGTGACGCAAGTTGAAGAAACTAAATTTTGTCTTGTGAATTTTGTAGAAAGGTTTGAATAATAGTGAGAGGGGCCTCACTAATTTTGATTGTGAACAATAAAGAGTATTAGAGTGTTCAATAAGTCAAATAATCCATCAAGTATGGCCATTTTCTCAAGTTAGGAAAATAAAGGGTGGCAACTTCAACTATTAGGAACATGTATACAATCCCACGGATTGATGACCTTCTTGACCAGATCAAGGGGGCCAAGTATTTCATCAAGATCGATTTGAAGTATGGTTATCACCTAGTGCCAATAGAACCCACATATTTATGGAAGACTGCCTTCAAATCTAAGTAGGGCCTTTTTAAGTGGTTGGTCATGCCTTTCGAGTTGACAAATTCCCCTGCAACTTTTATGAGGCCGATGGATGACATCTTGTGGATCTTCACCAACTCGTTTGTGGTTATATATATGGATGAAATCCTTATCTTCAACAAGATTAGGAAGAGAACCTACAACACATTCAACATGTCCTTCAAACCCCGTGACAACACAAACTATGTGCCAACTTGGAGAAATGCACATTTGGCATGAGCCAGGTCCAATATCTGGGATACATCATTGATGGGAAAGGAATTCATGTGGATCTGACTAAGATCCACATCATTCGGGATTTCCCAGCCTCGACCACTCTAATTTAGCTTTGCAACTTTTTGGTCCTTGCTCATTTTTATTGAGGTTCTTGTTGAGATTCTTTCATATAAACTGACCATTGAATTAGGTAACCAAGGGTGGAGTGAAAGAAAAGTTTTTTTGGTTTGAGTCCAAATAGAAGGCGTTCGTTGAGTTGAAGCAACACCCCTACTCTGCACTTGTACTCACATTTCCAAACCTACAACAACCATTTGAAAATGAGACCGAGACCTCCGACTATGTTAATGGTGCAATTCTCACCCAATAGGGGCATCTGGTGGTCTATCATAGTGAGAAAATTTCTGATACAATTCAAAAATACCCCACATATGATAGAGATATGTATTTCATCGTGCAAAAGTGCTAAAAATGGAAACATTACATTTTGGGGAAGGAGATGGTCATCCAAACAAATCAATGACATCTCCAGTTTATCAAGACACAAGGGAAACTTGTAGAAAAATCAACATCAAAAGTGGTCTACATATATACAACAATTCCATTTGAATGTTAAATAAAAGAATGAAAACACCAATCATGTTGTAGATTTCCTTAGTCGGCCCTAGTTGTAGCACTAACTATTGTTCTTAAATCTTGTGGTCATGAGATCTATGGATGGCCATAATTATACAAAAATTATCCAGATTTTGCCACCACATACTAGATTCTAGTGGATGGAAAGAAAGTTCCACATTTCCACCTTTAGGATGCATTATTATACTACCTAGGACACTATAGTTGGGTTGCAGGACACTTTGGTGTGGAGAAAATTATAGCCATACTACAAAAGTATTTTTATTGGCCAAAACTCTGACCGTACATTAGGAAATATATCAAATCCTGCACTACCCATGCCATCTCCAAGCCAACCATCAAGAAGGAAGGCTTGTACACTCCTTTTCCTACTCCTATCCAGCCCTAGGAATCCATCTCCATGAACTATCTATCAGGCCTCCCTTCTACCAAAGATGGTAATGATTGTGCATTCGTGGTTGTGGACAAATTTTCTAAGATGGTTGTATTGGCGGCTTGCAAGAAGAGTATCACAACAGAGGACACTGCCAAACTTTTCTTTGAATGAGTATGGGTACATTTTGGAATCCCACAAACCACTATATCAGATCGTGATAGCAGGTTCTTGAACACATTTTGGTCGAGCCTCTGGACATTATTAGACACTAAGCTCACCAAGTAGATTGCTTTCCATCCCTAGACTGATGGCCAAACATAGGTCAATAACAAGATGGTAGTGTACATACTATGCATATATAACTCCAAGCATCCACGAACCTAGGATGAGAGTCTTCCTTATGTACAACACAATTATAATATAGCTCTCCATAGCTTCATTGGTCATAGTCCTTTTCAAGTGGGTCTGGGTTTTTAACCATTATGTATGATTGATGTTTCCATGCCTCGTCTGATTACACAAACATAATCCACACATGTACAGTCTGAGGTTGATAAAGTAACCCAGTTTATTGAACACATCCAACACATCCACCAACAGGTGCACGAAATATTGGATAAGTCCAATGCCAAGTAAAAGAAATGACATGATCAACATCAAGTGCCACACAAGTTTCATGTGGGAGACAAAGTTTGGTTGCATTTGAAAAAAGAATGCCTTAACAAAGCCCATCGAAATATTATACCACTAGGATATGGGCCTTACATCATCACCAAGGTTGTGGGAGACAATGCTTTTGAACCCAACATTCCCCTATTCCTTGGCTTGCACCTAGTTTTCAATGTGGACTGCCTTCGGCCATACTTTCCACCATTACTGAACACATCATACATTGCAGAACAAATAACACCAATAGAGATAAAACTAGACTGCATGGAACATGCCACAACTAATCGGATCATGGACACAGAGTTCAAGAAAACTCACCAATAGAATATCCAACTGTATCGAGATGTCAAAGATGGTCAACTCCTACAGTAAGGCAAGTGTCTCACCAAAGACCAAGTTCAACAAAATATTCCCCATCTCATGGAGGCACTCAACGCAATGGGGACCATTGCTTCATAAGGTGGGAGGATTGATCTAGGTGGCTATTGGTGGCCACCCTCCTATTCCACTTGGACCCCCACCATTGTTTCTTTCAGTTTCCTTAATTGTAGCACAATTAACTATTTTTAGAATCTTTTCAGATCCTGAACTTTCAGAGCCGTTTTAAGGCCCTAAATGACGTTTTTTTTGGAAAAGGGGAAAACCCATAACTTATTGTAGGGTTTGCAATAGAAAGTTGTATTCCTCAGATAGATATTTCTAAAGAGGTAACATATGCGTCAAACGAAGATCGTATGCCAAAGTTACAACCCCGAGAAGTTGATGTACTAATTTACTCCAACAAGGCCCACAAACGTTTGGTGTTTCATCTCCTAGGATTAGGTTTTTGGATGTTTTCCATTTTTTCTCAATAATAAACAAGCCTTCAAGCCTCATTGCAACACAATTCTGAAGACATGTAGCCGCCACATCTCTTCTAAGAGATAAGCTACTATTGTCTGAGTTAGTTTATTTCCATTATGCATGTAAATAATTTTCAATATTTTTTTACTAATGAATTGAGGTTCTATTTTCGTTGTATCTCTATATTTCTATTTATATCTGTATTTAATTTCGTTCCTTCATAAATATAGACCAGGAAGCTTAAGAAAGTACTCTCTTTTAACGATTTTGATCACCTAATGATTGTGATCATGGTGCTTCTTCTTGGAGCATGAATTGTTTTACTATAATGAAATTCAGAACAATGCATATAAGCTTTGTTATTTTGGTAGTAAAGAGTTCTTTCTTTGTAAATATTTTTTTTCCAACAAAGGGTCCTTTATTTTACAAACTATTTTCAAATGGCATGCAAGAGTCAGAACAAGAAGGTGCCACTCTATGTGTAAGTGCCTTAGAATAAGTGACTGTAATGGAGCTACTAAACTTAGTGTATAGTGGAACAGTAACAACAAATATTGCTTCTACATTACCAATAAATTCAAGTTGGCTTCTTCTATGCATCATTGCAATAGGTTGTTAAGGAATTTGTCTATGACACCAGAATATGCATTATTGTATCTAGAACTTCCCTCTAGTGTTCTAAAGGCAGATGCAGTTAAACCATTAACTCGTGTTGCTAAGAAATATCTTCCAAGTAGGGGCTCAAGAACCCAATTCTTATGAGCTTACTAAAATCCTATTATAGTTGTATTTGTAGGTACAATTATGAATTTGAACAATATCTAAAACATATTTATGGCTTATTTAAAATGGGGTTTTGTTCACAAATATGCAACTTCACAAACATAAAAATCCAATGAATTGATTTTCCTCTTCTTCATCATTAAATGAAAATGCAACATCAGTATAAACCTTAGAGCTCACAATAGTAACAATTTCAGGCCCTTTATCCCTAACTACAACAATATCAACAATTGACAGAATAATTATAACTTTAAGATTACCAATCTGCAGATGCAAATTTTGAAGCCCAAGTGCAACATTGAACACCATTCCAGATGTTGTAGCATCCATTGTCATTTGAAGTTTCTTAATAATACTACAAAAAAAAATCGATAATGTAAATGGGCCCGACCCATTTCCTAAAGTTCACGGTTGAACACCATTCCAGATGTTGTAGCATCCATTTTCATTTGAAGTTTCTTAATAATATTACAAAAAAAAAAAAAATCAGGCTCAACCCCCGCAGTTGACCATGACATTGGCATGGTTGACCGCAATCTACGACTTGAGATTACTGCAGGGGTTCAACTCTGATAAAGCTCCAATACATTCCTTACCCCCGCAATGGACCACTGAAATCGTTCCGCTCCACGTCGCTCACTCCACGTCTTCCACCACCTTCATTCATTAATCGCCCACACCACTCACCATACCCTGCCACCTCATCCACCACTCAATTAATACACAACATTTATTTCACAACATTTATTGTAGGTTTTTTCCCCCATTTGGTTATTGTATATAATCAATGTGTAAAATAGAACGTTGTATTAATCTTTCACTTGTAAAACGAAGCAGCTTCCTTTCTAATTCAATATTCTAAGTCATCAATTGTCTTCAGCAATTGTATTCCGAGTCAGCAATTGTCACCCACCAGACACCATGCCCAAGCAAGTAAGTTCTTCCTCAATCATTCATACCCCATTAATAGATGTCGAACACGATATTTCTGATACCTTCTATATAATTAAGTATATACCATTATATCAAGAAGTCATTCTAAACCATAAAAAGTCCCCTATATCCATGGCAATGGTTAGGTGAGGTGTTTTAGTAGCCTTTGCCCTAAGACTCACTTGTTTCCCAAATTCATCCAATGGATAGCCTCAGCCATGTACCCTAAGAAGTGCTTTGTAATGAATCACTCTGGAGAAAATGTTTTCCAAGTAACCACTCAGTTAATTCACCAAGCACTGAATTACCCTATGTCTAGAACATACACCACCTTTACTGAGGAACATCTGGACTCCCATTATGATAGTTTGTCACCCCAAGAATTGTCTCATGTCACCTCATTATTAGCTCCTAAGTCAGGACAATTCTCTCTAGATGGTAATATGTTTTCTTTAGATATTTTCGCAGTTGATATAAGACCAGTCTTGCAAGTAATTTCAAATATTTTAGGGAAAGAAGATTCTAGACAGATTGATAAAGTGTTGTTGGGATTCTTCTCCTTAATGATAAAGCTAGAAGTAGTGCGAGATATTCCATCTTTTTGGGTAAATGTCATCAATACTCAGTTCATGGCTCTACCTCTTACTGGATCTTTTAAGTTTCCTTCAGTCATTACTTATCTATTTTTATACCACAATGTTGAGCACTTCTCAGACTTGGAATTAAATGTTGTTGATCCGAACAAAAGAAAACAATCAGTGGTATTTTGGACAGACTTGGTCAGAGGTGATCTAGGGGATAGTGGATTGTTTGAGTTCACCTATTTATTCCTTCCAATGGTTTACAAGATCTTGAATGGAACCTTACCTCTAGCTTTTCTTCCCAAAGCTCGGGGATTCCTTCAGTTTAGTAAATATGTGAGGTGTGGTGACTGGTATGTTTTTGAAGATCATGTAGAGATTAGGCTTTATGGAGCCTCAATTAAGCCATACAGATTGCCCAAGTTTGTGCCAATGAGGCTCTTTTCCCTCAAATTTATCAGATAGGGTTTGAATGTGGATCAAGTCCATTTTGTTCCCATGAAAAAAGGTTATTTGTTTAAGTTTCCTAGAGCAGTAGGTCCTTTCATTGTGAACACTAGACAAGCTGCTCAAGAGGTTGAGAGGCTATTAAATGACATGAGTCTTTTACAGGTGGTTGAGTGGGCCTATGACCCACACCAGGTTATTTCCAAGAGGAGGATGGAGAATGGGTATTAAACATTTGCACATGAGAGTATACTAGAAACAAAGAAAATGGAAAATGAAGGTTTACAGGTCACCCAAGGGACAAAGATTGAAACTCCTGGCATTTCAGAAAAGGGTGCCAAGATGGCTAGAGAAAATGTTATTGACCTGGATGAAGAAGAAGCAGAAGCAGCCAAAAGAGCTAAACTTTTGGATGCAGTGACTGCAGCTCAACCTAGCCTAATAATTCAATTAGGAGAAACAGAGTGTGCACCGGCCTCTCCATCTTCCAGAGAGCCTGTTCATGATTAGGTTTCTTTAATTCAAAATGTGTTTGCTCAAATTATTGAAAGAAATAAAAAGGTGCAAGTAAATATGGAGGCTCAAGCTAAGTCTCAAATTGTTCCTCAACAAACAAGATTGTTATCTGCTATGGACTTGGAGAGAAGTCCACTTAAAATTGCTTTCTCTCATCCTACTGAGATGTCTGTTGGATCTGCCAGCAGTTTCAAAACTGTTAATTTGGTTGTTGATACTCACAAGCTTCCCATGCTTGACAAGATCAACTTGCATATGCAAACTGGGAAATTGATTGTTAATGACTTACACAAAACTAATGCAGCTATTGTTAAAGCAGAGAGAATGTTGAACAAGGTAATTCAGTGACTGAAATTGGAAAAAGCTGATTCTAGGGCCCTGAATGCTCGGGTAGAAGAATTGAAGAACATTATTATCAAAATAGGCATCAACCTTAATGATCAACATGCAATACAAGAACTGTTGAAATCTGTTAAGGCAGAGATTGGAGTTTTGAAGAAAATGTTAAATCTGCCTACAGGGGAACATCCCATTGTTGTAGGGATAGCTAAAGTAGAAAATGAAAAAGAGAAGCTATTACAAGACGTATTACAGAAAACAGAAGAAATTTCTTTACTTAAGAATCTTTGGATAAACCACAACAACAGTGAGTTCTCATGTTTGTACAATAGTCATGCCAGCAAATGAAGAAGATCCAGCAACACAGGTATTGCAGTTGGCAACAGAATTGAAAATGGTCGAACATGATACCAAGAAAGTACAAAGGGAATTGGAAATGACCTGCAAATTGTTAAATTTGAGTGAAGATAAAGCAAGGACAGAAAACGAGAATGCAAAGAAGCACCAGGAAGATCTATTAAGGACTTAAGAAGAGGTGAAAAGACTAAAAGAAAAACTGAAGGGTAATATGTCCTTAATTCAAGCCAGGGAGATTTTATGGGATGAAATCATTGAGATTATCAGGAACATCTACGGGTTCCTTGTCATTATGTCTTATGAAAAGGCACAGGTCAGAGATATGGAAGGTGAAGTTATGAAGGACAAGTAGAAGGATCTGGACAGATCAAAATTTTCCAAAAGAATGATAGATTTTATCAATTCCAAGTCTGCTTCAGAGCTTAAAGAGCATGACCTTCCAGATAGGACACTATGTGCAATTGATTTCAACAAAATGATTGTTAAAAATATCTATATGAATACTACTGAAAAGAAGTTAAAGGAGATAAAGGAAGTTGTCTCTAAGTTTAGCATACTTTTTGATAAAAGAGTGAGGCTTGGGCTTCCCTCTTGCTGGGATCTACAGGGAAATCTGCTACCATGGAAAACATATGAAACTTTGTTGGTTGAAACAAAGAGAAAGATTGATAACGCTCATGAAAAGACAACAGTGTTGAAGGGAGCCACTATTGTAAACTATCTCCATAAATATTTTAAACTTCTGTGGATGGTGCAAACTCTATTTACAGATAAGCCTACTTATAGTAGGATTACAACATGCAAGATAGCACTTGATAAACTAGAAGAAGCACCTAAATCAAATGTGCCATTGTGGAGAAAGTGCAAGGAATGGATGATAGAAAGGCAAAGGGTACACCAACAGATCAGCCCACCCAAGTCTCAGATTCAAACAATGATCAGTAATCACCAACCATAGTTTAATTTATGTTATCTTATTTTTAGGGAGAGAGGTGTCTTTTACCCTCTAATGTAACATTTTAAAATGACTTTTACTTTTAGATAGTTAGATAAGCAGTTTGACAGTTTTGACAGTTACCAACTATCTCATGAACGTATAAAAAGATTAAAAGCTATGAAAAAAATAGGGGAAATTTTGCAGAGCGAAAGGCTATTCTATTTTGTACTTGATAAATTGATGATTAATGAAAGAATCAGGAGTTTCCATAGATGTTGGGTATGATTTTGTTATTTCTCCATTATGTGTCATTTTGTTTATTCATCTCTTTAATATGGTAATGAAGCTGCAAGTCTTTATTTACTTATGTAAATAAAGTTAAATTCCTTAAAGGGCGCTCCCATATTTAAAACCTCTTTCTATATGTTTCCTCTAAATTACAGAGAATAGTTCCTGTTAAATACAACATATTGTCTTTAATTTCTTTACATATTCTTCACATCACATTCATTTTCAGCATCACATGGCATTTCGATACTTTTTCGGTCATCTAAATATTGGGGATTTAAGGTCAAATCTTTCAGTTTCTTCAAATAGAGATTTAACAAAGATATAAGTGACAAACATAATAAATCATTAATGTCTTAGGCACAATTTCTCCACAGTCAGGAAATTGGTTTCCTAAGGGACAACATTAATTGGCGTTGTTGATGGGGAACGAAGGCGAGAATGTTTTCCCTGGGTTTGAATATTTTCCTCTGGTTTTTCAGTGAGGAGGAAATATTTGGCTGTATTAAAAAAAATTAAAAAATTGTAAAACTGGCTTCAAAAAGGCCTCATACTAGGTCGGATACTTCACAGAAGAAAGATCAAGCTCTTTCAAATCCTGAGAGATTAGTTTCTAAGACAAGTGGAAAGCCAAGAACCCCATTTACACCAAACCCTACACTGTCTGCACTTGGAAGTAGTTCTACACATTTTTTTTATCTAAATATCCACCTTTTCGTGATCAAGAATTTACATCCACTTTATTTCAAGAACCTAACTACCAAGAACAATCTTTAGAGTTTATTTCTTTTTGAATATCTGAAAACATATCTGCTATAGTTGTTCAACCTGAACCCATATCTATATTACCCCCTTCATTGCTCCATTTACCTCACAGACAGGATCAGTATCTGCTGGCACCCAAGGCTTAGTAAGTTCAAGTACAAATATGGTAGCACCTACATTCTTGCTGAATAGGTATGCACCTATTCAATTAACTCAACCATTAAATCAAATGCCTCAAGAATATCCAAAAATTAATCCTCGTTTCTCAGGGGAAGATGAACAATCAGCCAAGAAGCATATAGTAGTGTTCTGTAATTTTGTAGAAAATCTAAATGTTGAACACTTGGATGTTGTTTTAAGACTTTTTGTGCAGTCATTAGATGGCGAAACAAGAAAGTGGTTTAGAGGACTTGTTGATAATTCTATCACTACATGGGAAGAGATGGAATGTCAGTTCACTCAGAGATGGGGAGAGAAGTGAGATCATGGATACTCACTTACCGAATTTAATTCAATCAAAAGGAAATTTGATGAAAGCATAGGTGACTTCATCAGAAGATTCAACAAGCTTTACAACAGTCTTCCAGTGGAGATAAAGCCCCCTCCTGCTGGTGCTAAAGTGACTTTTGTAGGGGCATTTGAATCAGATTTTGGATTTATGTTAAGAAAAAGAAGATCTGCAACCCTTGACCAAATCCAAACTGATGCTCTATAAATAGAAGCAAATTTGGTGGTTACAGGTAAAGCACCAGAGACACAGCCTATCTAAGAAAAGGGAAAGGCCAAAGAGGAATCCTCTCAAAGTCAAATATTAGAGGATATGAATAAGGTGATTAGAAATTTGTCTAACAAATTGATAAAGTTGGAATTGGAAAATAAAAATTCTCAAAGACAAGTGAAACAAAATAGAGGTTTTAACCCCCAATATAGGAGACAACCATTGCAGATTTTGCAGAAAGAAAAAAAGGATTAGGATCAGGTCCAAGCACCACTCTATTTGGAAGCAGATCCTAGTGTGACATCATAGGAATATTCTAAGGATCAAGATGATCATATTTCCGCATTATATGCAGGGAGTGAAGATGAACTAGGAGTTGAAGGAGAAGAGCATACAGAATCAGATGCCACCTTTGATGACAGTGAAATTGATGAATATTGGTAGTAGTTTACTGATTTTATGCAGGTAGAATTACACAAGAAATATGACTTAAGATCAAGGAAGAGATATAGAAGTCAAGAAAATGAAGGTGAGCAGAAAGCCCCTGATCCCTTACAAAAGATGACTCCAAAAGAAACACAACTTGTAAAATAGTTAAATAAAGGAAAGCAAAAGCAGGATCCAAATGACAAAATTCAAATCCATCAAGGTGAAACTTTCCAAAATAAAACTGATAAGAATCCTCTAGAAAAAGTTGTTTCCATCCTAGAAGAAATTCCAATTATCAGAAAGAGTGAAGAAGAAACAGAAAAAAAAAATACCAAACAATCCAGACATTTAGCCTCACTAAGGAATTAGAGAAGATTAAAATCCAAGTACCTCTCATAGAGTTGGTCAAAACACCAGTTTATAAAAGGGAGATTGTTGAGTTTATCAACTTGTCTCAAAATGTAAATGTGAATGATACTGTAAATCTGCAAGAAAATAAATTTGTAGTAGTCTTTGGTCCACATGTGGAGGAGGTAGATTCTTCAACACCCCCTTTCTACATTTCCTTGTTAATTCATAACTTTATATTACATAATTGTATACTTGATTCTGGGGCTTCACATAACCTCATGCCATTATCAATGATGAAACAGTTGAAGTTACAAGTTACTAAGCCGTATAGAGACCTATATTCTTTTGATTCAAATAAATTCAAATGTCTTGGTGTCATTAAAGATATGGTGGTATCATTAGCTTAGATCCCTTCTAGAAGCTTAGTAATGGATGTAGTAGTGGCAGATATCCCTGCTAGATTTGGAATGCTGCCCTCTAGGTCATGGGGGGCTAAATTGGGGGGATTGCTAAATTTGGATTTCACATATGCTATTATACCAGTTTTTGGTGGCAAAGAGAGAAGGTTGTATAGAGAAACAAGATTTATTGAGACAATTACGAAAAATGGGGCAAGTAATTCACCTGTGTATAGCCAAGAAAAAAGATAATTTTTCTCATTTTTTGTTGCATGACAATGCAGAACTTGCTGAAGATAATTAGAGGCAGCTCACTTCAGCATGTGTAAGTATAGAGTTGCAAACAGAAGGTGTATGGAAATGTTTCTTTGATGGTGCATATTCTAAGGAAGGTACAGGTGTTGGATTCCTGTTGATTACTCTAGGAGGTAACATGATGCCATTTTATTTCAAATTAGAGTTTGAAGCAACTAAAAATGTAGCAGAATATGAATCCTTAATTATTGCTCTTCAAACAGCAAAAAAATGGGGGTTCAGTCCATCTCAATCTTTGGAGATTCAGAGTTAATTATAAAAAAAATCAAAAACCACTGTCAACAAAGCACCCTAGACTTAGGGCATACAAGAATGAGGTTTGGGATTTAGTCAAAAACATTTTTCAAGCTTTCAATATATAGTTCATTCCAAGAGATGGGAACAAATTAGCTGATTCTTTGGTTGTGGCAGCGAGTACCTATAGACTTCCTATAAATCCAAGACTACAGTATGAGGTCGAAATGAAGTATAAACCATCTGTTCTAGACAACATAAAACATTGGCAGGTTTTTGAGGACTACAACAAGTTAAGGAATTTTTAACAATGATTGAAGATTTTCAAGGCACCGAAATTGATCAAGATGAGGATGAAAACACAAAAGGTTCAAAGGTAAGTGATCTTAAAAAGTTTGTAGCTAATCAAAAGATCATTCAGTTGAAAGATAATGTTATGCCAAGAGGACTTGTCCCTCTTGAAAGACTTTTTAATTCTAATGATGTAGCTGTTAGTTTAGAAAAAGTTTCACGGGATGAGCAGATTCAAGATTGTAATATTGGAACTAAGGAGGAGCCTAAGTGGGTGAAGCTGTTTAAGGGAGTTCCATTTAATTATAAAGAAAGGTACATTGAAATTTTCAAGAAGTACACTGATGCTTTTGCTTGGTCATATGAGGATCTCAAGACATATGATGTGAATATAATATAGCACAAGATTCCTCTGAAAGAAGGGGTCAAAACATTTAAACAGAAACTCAGGCAGATTAACCCTTTACTTTTACCATCAATTGAAAAGGAAGTTAAAAAGCTTCTTGAAGCTAAGATAATAATTCTACTTCGGTACTCTAATTGGGTGGCTAATTTAGTACCAGTAAGGAAGAAAAATGGAGAAATAAGGTTATATGTGGATTTTAGAAATTTGAACAGGGCCTCCTTAAAATATAACTACCAATTACCTAAATTGATCATGTATTGCAAAAAGTGAATGGATCATTTAGGATGTCCATGCTTGATGGGTTTTCAGGATATAATCAGGTGGTTGTTGAAAAACAAGATCAAAAGAAGACTACATTCACCACTCCATGAGGAACCTTCATGTGTGCTCGAATGTCCTTTGGGCTGATCAATGCAGGTGCAACCTTTCAGAGGGCTATGGACATTACATTTGTGGGTGATAAGTTTGTAGTAATATACTTGGATGATATCACTGTTTTCTCCAAGTACGATGAGGAGCATTTGGAACATCTTAAAAAGACTTCCGAAAACTGCAGAAAATATGGGCTTTCTTTGAATCTTAAGAAATATATTTTTGCTCTAGAAGAAGGCAAGCTATTGGGACATATTGTTTCAAGAGATGGAGTACAAATAGATCCAGCAAGAGTGAAATCTGTGCAGAAAATACCCCTGCCTAGAAGCAAAAAGGACATTCAAAGATTTCTGGGAAAAATAATTTTTTTAAGGAGATTCGTGTCCAATTACGCTGAAATTGTGAAGGAGATTACTAATATGTTGAAAAAGGAAAACAAATTACATTGGACCAAGGAGGCTAGGGAATCATTTTCCAGGATCAAAGAAGCATTACAAGTAGCTCCAGTTTTGATTAGTCCTAATTATCAAAAGCCTTTTCAAATATTCTCATTTGCATCACCTAGTTCAATAGTTGTTGTTTTGTTACAAAAAAATGTTGAAGGGAAGGAGCAGCCAGTTGCTTTTTTCAACAAGGTTCTCAGAGATGTTGAACTTAAATATAATATTCTTGAAAAGCAGGTCTATGCCTTGGTAAAGGCCCTGAAAGCCTTCAGAACATATGTGTTACAGTCACAGGTTATTGCTTATGTACTGAATGCTGCAGTAAAGGATGTCTTAGTCCAAAGTGATGTGGAAGGAAGAAGAGGAAAATGGATAGCTAAGATCCAGAAATATGACCTAGACATAAAGCCAACCAAACTAGTGAAAGGGCAGGACTTAGCAAAGATGTTGACAGAACCAAACTTTCAACCATTGGGAATCAATCTGTTAATCCTCGTAAATGAAGAGATAATTAAAGAGGATGAAGAGAGATCAAAATCAAGTATGAAAATTCGGTATAAATTTCCATGCTCAGAATGGTATAAGCACATTGTTCATTATTTATGTTTCCTTTCTTGTCCTCATTCATTGGATAGAACAAAGTATAGAGCATTGAAATGTAAGGCACAACCATATGCGATTATTGAGGGTAGTTTGTATTGGAAAGATCCTATGGGAATTTTGCTGATATGTTTGACAAAAGATGAGTCTGCAGAGATGATTAAGGAATATCATGAAAAGCTATGTGGTGGACATTATAGTTGGAAGGTTACTGCTCACAAAATTCTCCAGGCAGGTTTTTATTAGCCTACCTTATTTAGTGATGTATACAGGTTTGTAAGAAGCTGTCAGAAGAGTCAGCTTTTTGCTATATATATATATATATATATATATATATATTATATATATATATATATTATATATATATATATATATAAAATTAGCTCCATTGCCATTGATCCTAGTCTTCATAGAAGAACCATTTAGACAATCGGGGTTAGATTGTGTTGGAGAGATTAACCCACCTTCAAGTGGACAACGCAGATGGATCCTCACAGCCACCGATTATTTTACCAAGTGGGTAGAAGCAATACCTACCAAAAGAGCAAATGACCGAGTGATGAAATTTTTGGAAGAAAACATTTTCAACAGATTTGAGTGCCCTATCAAACTCATAACTGATAATTCTCAAGTATTCAGCTCAAGTAAGTTTGTTTCTTTTTGTCAGAAATATAATGTCATCCTGTCACATTCAACAGCTTATCATCCTCAAGGAAATGGATTAGTTGAATCCACTAACAAAACATTGGTGAAAATTCTAAAAAAGACCATTGCAGAAAATCAGAAAGACTGGGGTTCAAAATTAAAGTTTGCTCTTTGGGCCACCCGAGTGACTACAAAGAGGGCCACAAGCAAATCACCTTTTGAGTTAGTGTATGGAACTCAAGCCTTATTTCCTAGTCAACTTGTGAAGCCTGTGATTGCAATGATTCAAGAGGCAAAAGAAGAACCCAATGCGCTTATAAGGAGAATGCATAAGATGGTGGAATTAAAGGAAAGCAGGGATAAGGTAAGAGATAATTTGATTATGTATCAATAAAAAATGAAGAGTATTTTTGACAGAAAAGCTAAAAAAATAGACTTCAAAGCTAGAGACCTTGTGTTAAGATGGGATACCAAGAGAGAAGACAAGGGAAAACATGGGAAGTTTGACCCTCTCTGGTATAGCCCATTTAGGATTACAGAAGTAAGAGCAAATAATACATTCTTATTGGAGAATCTTGATGGTGAAACTTTACATCTGCCTGCCAATGGGCAGTACCTCAAGCACTATGTTCAATTCTGAATTTCCAAAACCTCATCATTGTAAATACCAGAGTGAAATCATCGTACAATTTCCACACAATTAAATTTGGCAAAGCAACATATGACTCCATGCCCGAGGTGAAGGCACTAATCTGCAGTTCTTAGTGCTTCTGAGGTAGAAGCACTATCCCTAGGTGGAGCCAAATGTTGTAGCATCCATTATCATTTGAAGTTTCTTAATAATATTACAATAAACAAACAAAAAACAAAAAACAAAAACAAAATCAAATATTATGTATGAATTTCTGAAAAATAAAGAAAAAAAATCTAAACGTCGAAGTATTATTTTGTTTTTAAAAAATCGACAATGTAAATGGGCCCGACCCATTTACTAAATTTCATGTCGGTTCAAGAGGCGCAATTAATTGATAACTCGATAAGCATGTTAAGGTGTGCTGCGGGGAAGCAACGAGCACGAAAATTAATTCAGGATCAACCTCCGCAGTTGATTGTGACGTTGGCATGGTTGACCGCGATCTACGACCTGAGATTACTGTGGGGGTTCAACTCTGATAAAGCTCCCGTACATTCCTTACCCTCGCAGTGGGCCACCCAAATCGTTCTGCTCCATGTCTTCCACCACCTTCGTTTGTTAATCGCCCACATCACTCAGCGTACCCACCACCTCATCCACCACTCCATTAATACACAACATTTATTGCAGTTTCTTTTCCCCTGTTTGGTTATTGTATATAATCAAAATGTAAAAGAGAATGTTTTATTAATCATTCGCTTGCAAACTAGAGAAACTTCCTTTCTAATTCAACATTTCGAGTCAACAATTGTCTTTAGAAACTGTATTCCGAGTCAACAACTGTCACCCACCAGACGCCATGGCCAAGCAAGTAAGTTCTTCCTCACTCATTCATACCCCATTAATGGATGTCGAACATGATATTTATGATACCCTCTATATGTTGGGTTGTGTTATATTCTTTCCATGTAGTTAATAGGGGATTTGAAGGGCACCTGTAACCCCACTTTATGGGTCCGGGGCAGTGCCCCGTAAAATTTTGGTTTTGGACCCTATGTTAGGTTGGGCGGACCCACCTATGGTTTTGTGCATGATTTCGCACATGTTTCTTGGACGCGATGGTTTTCGGTCCATGGTATGGACGCGATGGTTTTCAGTCCATGGTATTGGATGCGATGGTTTTCGGTCCATGGTATTGGATGCTTCAGCATGTATAAATATGTATTGTAACATTGAAAGGAACATAATGAAAAAATCAAGCTGGTAGTCCTGGTTTTGGGATCCAGGGGAAAATCTCTGTGTATATGTGTTTTATGTGTTATCATCTCGCATCGTTTATTTTTTGTGTTTTAGAATTTGTATGCAGGTAATTTTTGTACAGGGTTAAAACCTACATTTGGTATCAGAGTTGTTTTTGCTTCAAGGGGACGCCTTTGTTGCTGAAGGGTTTCGCTCGGGCCTGTGGTAGACCCTGTTCAGTGGGAGATCTGTGAGATCGATTTTGGCGGTGAAAGAAGATGCCAAGCAGTGGAAAGATAGAGATCGAGAAATTTATTGGTCAGAGTTTTGAGTAGGGGAAACTCAAGATGGAGGATCCGTTGGTGGATAAAGACCAGTGGATCGTGGTAGATCTGGGTAATAAACCAACGGGAGTGTCCAATTAAGAATGGAAGAAGTTGGATCAAAAGGCAAAGAGCACAATACGATTGTGTGTCTCAAATTAAGTGTCGCTGAATGTATTAGGGAAAGCCACAGTGAAGGCTTTGTGGGACAAGTTAGGGACTTTGTACCAATCTAAGTCTCTGGTGAAGAAACTGTTCCTGTAGAAAAAGCTGTATAACTTAAGGATGAAAGATGGAGACTCGGTGATAGAGCATCTGAATGCATTTAATACTGTGGTAAGTCAGTTAGCATCTGTTGATATTAAAATTTTAGATGAAGATAAGTGCATCAGTTTGTTGTGTTATCTACCATATTTGTGGGATAATCTGGTTATTGCAATAGGTAGCAATGCAACTGCCTTGCATTTTGATGAAATAGTCTCATCCTTGCTGACGGAGGAGATGAGATGGAAAAATATGGAGAGCCAAAATGGTGATGCCTTGTCTGTACGAGGGTGGACCCAGAACAGAAACAAAAGTAAGTCATCGAGT
>APFE030929343.1:24729-37484 GCA_000404065.3 Pinus taeda | reverse complement strand
ACCCAATTGTCCTCCAAATTTGACATGAAAGATCTTGGTGTTGCAAACTATATTTTGGGCATGGAAATTAAAAGAGATCGAGCAAAGAGGAAGCTCTGGTTAAACCAGAGGAAGTATGTCGAAACAATACTGCAGAGGTTTTTTATGCAGGATAGTAAATCGGTGAAGGTTCCTATTCCTGTAGGTGTGAGGTTATCTGCTGAAAAATGTCCCAAGACACAAGAAGAGGAAGAGGACATGACACGTGTTCCATATGCAAGTGCAGTCGATAGCCTGATGTATGCAATGGTCTGTACTAGACCAGACATTGCACATGCAGTGGGAGTATTGAGTAGGTTTATGTCGAAACCAGAAAAGGAGCATTGGAGAGCAGTGAAGCGGGTTTTCAGGTATTTGCGTGGCACTAGTGATTATGGTTTATGCTACCAAGGAAGACCAAGATTGGACAGAGTGTTGGATATTCGTGGCTTTGTGGGCTAGAGATCTGGATCAGAGAAGATATACAAGTGGGTATGTGTTTAACCTATTTGGAAGTGCAGTCAGTTGGATGAGTAAGAAACAATCTGTAGTGGCACTATCAACTACAGAGGCAGAACACATGGCAGCCACTCATGCATGCAAGGAAGCAGTTTGGTTGCAGAGATTGAGTTCAAGTATGGGGTTAGTACAGGAAGCTATAAGGATAGACTGTGACAACCAAAGTGCAATTTTCTTGGCAAAGAACTCGGCATATCATTCAAATACAAAGCACATTGATGTTCAATATCACTTTGTGAGGGATATGATAGAAGACAAAAAAGGTGTTGCTGGTAAAGGTGGACACTTTGAAGAATACTGCAGATGCATTGACAAAATCTGTGAGCTCTGAGAAGTTCTCTTGGTGTAGAGAAACAATGGGCATTTCAGCGCTGGAAAAATGACTAAGCTCTCCTGTGGCCCTCTGTGGAAATAAAACAACAAGTGGGAGATTGTTGGGTTGTGTTATATTCTTTCCACATAGTTAACAGGGGGTTTGAGGGGTACCCCTAACCCCACTTTATGGGGTCGGGCAGCGCCCCGGAAAATTTTGGTTTTGGACCCTATGTTAGGTTGGGCGGACCCACCTATGGTTTTGTGCATGATTTTCGCACATGTTTCTTGGACGCGATGGTTTTCAGTCCATGGTATTGGACGCGATGGTTTTCGTTCCATGGTATTGGATGCTTCTGCATGTATAAATATGTATTATTACATTGAAAGGAACATAATGAAAAAATCAAGCTGGTAGTCCTGGTTTTGGGATCCAAGGGAAAATCTCTATGTATATGTGTTTTATGTGTTATGATCTCGCATTATTTATTTTTTGTGTTTTAGAATTCGTATGCAGGTAATTTATGTATGGGATTAAAACCTACACTATACAAATAAGCATCTACCATTATATCAAGAAGTCATTCTGAACCAGAAAAAGTCCTTCATATTCATGGAAATGGTTAGGTCAGGTGTTTTAGCAGCCTTCGTCCCTAAGACTCACTTGTTTCCCGAATTCATCCAATGGCTAGCCTCATCTATGTACCCTAAGAAGTGCTTCATAATGAATCACTCTGGAGAAAATGTTTTTCAATTAACCGCTCAGTTAATTCACCAAACACTAAATTACCCTGTGTCTAGAACATACACCACCTTTACTGAGGAATCTTTGGTCTCCCATTATGATAGCTTGACACCCCAAGAATTGTCTCATGTCACCTCATTCTTAGCTCCTAAGTCAGGACAATTATCTCTAGATGGTAATCTGTTTTCTTTAGATATTTTCACAATTGATATAAGACCAGTCTTGCAAGTAATTTCAAAGATTTTATAGAAAGAAGATTCCAGACAGATTGATAAAGTGGTGTTGGGATTCTTCTCCTTAATGATAAATCCAGAAGTAATGCTAGATATTCCATTTTTTGGGTAAATGTCATCAATAATCAGTTCATGACTCAACCTCGTACTAGATCTTTTAAGTTTCCTTCAATCATTACTTATCTAATTTTATACCACAATGTTGAGCACTTATCAAGGTTGGAATTAAATGTTGTTGATCCGAACAAGAGGAAACAATCAGTGGTATTTTGGATAGACTTGGTTAGAGGTGATCCAGGGGATAGTGGATTGTTTGAGTTCACCTCTTTATTCCTTTCAGTGGTTTACAAGATCTTGAATGGAACCTTACCTCTAGCTTTTCTTCCCAAAGCTCAAGAATTCCTTCAATTGAGTAAATATGTGAGGTGTGGTGATTGGTATGTTTTTGAAGATCATGCAGAGATTACGCTTTATGGAGCCTCAATTAAACCATTAAGATTGCCCAAATTTGTGTCAATGAGGCTCTTTTCCTTAGAATTTATCAGACAAGTTTTGAATGTGGATCAAGTCCATTTTGTTCCCATGAAAAAGGTTATTTGTTTAAGTTGCCCAGAGTAGTAGGTCCTTTCATTGTGAACACTAGACAAGCTTCTCAAGAGGTTGAGAGGCTATTAAATGACATGTGTCTTTTACATGTGGTTGAGTGGGCATATGACCCACACCAGGTTATTTCCAAGAGGAGGATAGAGAATGGGTTTCAACATTTGTACATGAGAGTAGACTAGAAACAGAGAAGATGACAAATGAAGGTTTACAGGTCACCGAGGGCACAAAGATTGAAACTCCTGGCATTTCATAAAAGAGTGCCAAGAGGGCTAGGGAAAATGTTATTGACTTGGATTAAGAAGAAGCAGAAGCAGCCAAAAGAGCTAAACTTTTGGATGCAGTGAATGCATCTCAACCTAGCCTAATAATTCAATTAGGAGAAACAGAGGGTGCACCGACCTCTCCATCTTCCAGAGAGCCTATTCATGATTAGGTTCCTTTAATTCAATATATGTTTTCTCAAATTTCTGAAAGAAATTGAAAGGTGCAAGTAAATATGGAGGCTCACGCTGAGTCTCAAATTGTTCCTGAACAAACAAGATTGTTATCTACTATGGACTTGGAGAGAAGTCAACTTAAAATTGCTTTCTCTCATCCTACTGAGATGTCTGTTGGATCTGGCAACAGTTTCGAAACTGTTAATTTGACTGTTGATACTCACAAGCTTCCCATGCTTGACAAGATCAGCTTGCATATGAAAACTAGGCAATTGATTGTTCATGACTTAGACAATACTAATGCAATTATTGTTAAAGCAGAGAGAATGTTGAACAAGGTAATTTAGCAGTTAAAATTGGAAAAAGCCAATTCTAGGGCCCTGAATGCCCAAGTAGAAGAATTGAAGAACATTATTGTCAAAATAGGTATCAACCCTAATGATCAACCTGCAGTACAAAAACTGTTGAAATCTGCTAAGGCAAAGATTGGAGTTTTGAAGAAAAAATTAAATCTGCCTACAGGGGAACATCCCATTGCTGCAGGGATAGCTGAAGTAGAAAATGAAAAAGAGAAGTTATTACAAGACATATAGCAGAAAATGGAAGAAGTTTCTTTACTTAAAGAATCTTTGGATAAACTGCAACAACAAGTGAGCTGTCATGTTTGTACAATAGTCATGCCAGCAAATGTAGAAGATTCAGTAGCATAGGTATTGTAGTTGGCAACAAAATTGAAAATGGTCGAACATGATACCAAGAAAGTACAAAGGGAATTGGAAACGGCTTGCAAATTGTTAAATTTGAGTGAAGATGAAGCAAGGATAGAAAAGGAGAATGCAAATAAGTACTGGGAAGATCTATTAAGGACTGAAGAAGAGGTGAAAAGATTGAAAGAAAAACTGAAGTGTAATATGTCCTTAATTCAAGCCAGGGAGATTTTATGGGATGAAATCATTGAGATTATTAGGAACATTTGGGAGTTCCTTGTCAATATGTCTGATGAAAAATCACTGGTTAGAGATATGGAAGGTGAAGTTATGAAGGACAAGCAGAAGGATCTAGATAGATCAAATTTGCCAAAAGAATGATAGGTTTTATCAATTCCAAGTTTGCTTCAGAGCTTAAAGAGCATGACCTTCTAAACAGGACACTATGTGCAATTGATTTCAACAAAATGATTGTTAGAAATATCTACAGGAATACTGTTGAAAAGATGTTAAAGGAGACAAAGGAAGTTGTCTCTAAGTTTAGAATATTGTTTGATAAAAGAGTGAGGGTTGGGCTTCCCTCTTGCTGGGATCTACAGGGAAATCTGCTGCCATGGAAAACATATGAAACTTTGTTGGTTGAAACGAAGAGCAAGATTGATAGCACTCATGAAAAGACAAATAAGCCTACTTATCATAGGATTACAACATGCAAGATAACACTTGATAAACTAGAAGAAGCACCTAAATCAAATGTGCCACTGTGGAGAAAGTGCAAGGAATGGATGATAGAACAGGCAAAGGGTACACCAGCAGATCATCCCACCCAAGTCTCAGATTCAAACAGTGATCAGCAATCACCAATCATAGTTTAATTTCTGTTATCTTATTTTCTGGGAAAGAGGTGTCTTTTACGCTCTAATGTAACATTTTAAAATGACTTTTACTTTTAGATAGTTAGATAAGCAGTTTGATAGTTTTGACAGTTACCAACTATCTCATGAATATATAAAAAGATGAAAAGCTATGAAAAAACGGGGGAAATTTTGCAGAGCAAAAGGCTATACTATTTTGTACTTGATAAACTGATGATTAATGAAAGAATCAGGAGTTTCCATACATGTTGGGTATAATTTTGTTATTTCTCCACTATGCGTCATTTTGTTTATTCATCTCTTTAAATATGGTAATGAAGATGCGGGTCTTTATTTACTTATGTAAATGAAGTTAAATTCCTTAAAGGGTGCTCTCATATTTAAAACCTCTTTCTATATGTTTCCTCTAAATTACAAAGAATAGTTCCTGTTAAACACAACATATTGTCTTTAATTTCTTTATATATTCTTCACATCACATTCATATTCAACATCACATGGCATTTTGAGACTTTTTCAGTCATCTGAATATTTGGGATTTAAGGTCAAGTCTTTCAAATTCCTCAAATAGAGATTCAACAGAGATATAAGTGACAAACATAATAAATCATTAATTTCTTAGGCACAATTTCTCCACAGCCAGGAAATTGGTTTCCTAAGGGACAACACCAGGTCTAAGAACTTTGTCGTTCCTCGCATTCATTCAGTCTGAACTCCTGGAACTTGATTTTGATCCCTTTTCTTGCAGCTTTGTCAAATGGAGAAAAAAACTCACCTTCCACCATGACCTTATAGGCAGTCTCACAATATTTCGTGGCTTGAGCCCACCATTCACCACTTCTTAGGAATTTGAAAACATCTAATACACCATCCCCTGAATAGGACTTGCATTTATTAGATAAGTTCTACCTACATTTGAGCAATAATCGCTATACTGAGACCAATAGCACAAAGAATGACACTAGTGGCTTCATAATAGAGATTCTTGTTATTGCTAACAACACTTGGCTTCAAACGAACTCACCTTGAAAATGCAAAACCCTTCAATTACTGCTTAAGCTTATCCTCATAAACTTTTTTGTCTCTTTATTTGGCCTTGCCACAATATTTGAACACGTGACCTCACTTAGCCTACTCATGTCCTTCGATGATGTTTGAATGATATGTTTTCTCTTTACAGTTAGACAATGAAAAGCAACAATGTAAACACGACACTCTAATCTCAAGTTCAAATCGTGCCAAGAAACTCCTTACTACTGATGGTAAAGTAATATGGGGAACAAATCACTCCAATAAGAGTCATTCCACCTTAATTATGAATCAAAATTGAGTGGGAATAGTTGGTTGTAGGTGAAATCCCAACGCACTTCTCAGGGAGCAGACCACAAGACATTACCAATATTCATGCTAGTGAGGAATCAACATAGAATACCATAATGAAAACAATTGGGTGTTGTAGCAAATCAAATTGAATAACACAACAATAAAATACCATTGAAAATGACAAACAACCAATTCCAACACACATTTAATTGAAGCTAGCATTCGAGCATTGATCTTGTTGACCACTAAAGATGCATTTGAAATTTTTTTGAAGACTCCATGACCAAAGTACATCTTAAGGCATTCCTGCAATTTTAGATCATTCAGAGTTCTAGATTTCATCAAGGCTTTTAATCCCCTTTCTCCTTTCTTCTTCAGTCCTCATATTCCGCAACCCTATGGGGATATTTTGTATAAATGTCACTAGTATGATGAATAAACCATGTAACAAACCTACATTTTGAGACTTGATAAACAAGTGAGTACACATTGGAGTGTCTTTTTTACTTGGTTAATATTCCCACTTTTTGGCAGTGAACAATTTTCTTGGTTTCTTCACTCACCACATACTCCAAAGTCGAGGTGATGACTTGAAGATTGTGGTATAAGTCCATCTTTGTGTTTAGGGTCAATGTGTATTACCATGCTAGGCCATCTTTGAAGTTTCGCGAATTTGATTAGATATATGTAGGATTTTTTCTAATTAAAAATTTCCCACAAAACAATATTTTTTAATTAATTTTTAGGTAATGATGTAAATAAGTGGTCCTAGGAAATGTTTAGGGCGTGTTACTACTTGAGATTCATCCCAAGACCCCAACATTATCCTAAGACCCACTTTGAAGATAAAAAACGACTTATAGTTTTCAAAAGCCAATTTTTCTAATGTTAATAGCAAAAATGAAAAAATGTTAAAAAAATTAATAATTGGGAAAATATATAATTTTTTCCAAAATCAAAACAAGTCAAAAATTGACATGAAGATTAAGTGGAGATTCAAAAGTGATGTGGCAAGCCACATGAATCCTGCCAAATGGGGCTAGCTCCATTTCCAAGTAAGACAAGTCAAACTGTTCCCACGTTTAGCTCATGAGACATGACATATGACTAAAGTTCACTTTTGATTTAATTCGAAGGTGGTGGAATCAAGGTTAAAGTTTAAAGACTACACATAAGAAACGAGTTAAGCATATGACAAATTTAAGCTCCAAACAACTATTACGCACTTGCCATATTAGAAGACCACGCTAGCCCAGTCAACGCAGATCATAGGAGTATACACGCATTCAGGGGACAGTTCACAGATTTTTTGTGCCCAAATTTCATGGAGTTTTCTTCCTCACCTTTCCACTTCGATTACATGCGGAAACTCATAGAGAACCAACAGAGATCACACAGGGAACACGTTGCCAGTTGATGAGGATCTACGCACATACAGTTTGGAACTGTTTTCCAGTTAGACGCATACTTGATTGGCAGCATTGGAATTTGGTTGTAGAGGTGTCACACCTCAGTGTCTTGATGAGGATTCGTTGGGAGCGTGTCTCTTCCTCACCTACTCATACTCCACACATGGAAACGCACAACAATTTTCACATGGGAAATGAGATACACTGGCCAAAACAGGAAGCATGCACAACACTTTGATGCCACCTACAACAGTCAAGAAGCCACTTGGAATTTAACTTTCTACCTTGGGATTTCCTCGTCACTTGTCAATGATCTTACCTTGGTAATTTTTCCCATTTTCCTATTAAAATGAATCTTGGGGTCCTCATTGCATCATTCTTAGATGAGCTATTGTGCTTGAGGAAACTGCAAAAATTTGTACTCAATTCTTTTATACGCAAATAAAGTAAAGAATCGGGGATTCGATTTTATGTGGTGTTATCCTTTTATATTTGTGAGGTAATATTTTTCCAACTATTTGTTCTTCATGTTTTACATTATTTCTAAATCTGGTTAGCTTCATTTGCATTTCATTGGATTAATTTATGTAAGTTTTGTTGCATCAATTTCTGGATTTAAAGATCACTTTAGATTTAGGAGCACTAGTGGGTTTTTGGTTGAACCCTTTCTTCATTGTGTAATTAAATCCCCTAAGAATGCTAACGTGCTCGTGTGTAGAAATCTAACATTGTTGAATAAGTTTGAGTGTGGGGTAAATCTTTAGTTGGACGAACCCACTCTCAAGAGGCAAATGTGTGAGGACCCACATTAAAGCAAGCTACTCTCAAGGGGCTAATCCAGTGAGTGTTCTTACCTTAGTTCACTAAAATCATCAAATTTAAAGTTTATTTTGATAAATCTTATGTGCTTTACTTGATGCAATCTAGCTTTTGGAGATTGTAGGAAAGGCTTAGCCTTTTCTTGCTTGCGCAAGAGAGGAAGTATCTTCCTTCTCTTGTTGTATGCACTTGTTTATTAGTGTACATTACCATTTGTGATCATTCCTAATCTTGATTCTTGTTCCTTTCATGCCTTGCGCAAATTTGAGGGAGGATTGAAAGAGCTGGTTGAAATATCTTATGAATGAAATTTGAGTGGAGATCCGGGAAGACCAAAGAGATTTCACTTGACCCCTCTCATCTATCAAGCTCCTCCATAGTCATTCTTCTCTTTTCACCTCATGCACAAGAATTTCCTCTTGAAGACCAAGAAATTGAAACACCATGATAATATTGCTTTAAGGAAACGAGTCCTCTCATTGAGGATTCTTCATTCTATTTTCATAATAAGCATTATAACTTCTTTTCTTCTTGCATCAAGCTTTCTTGAGGAAGAGCATTTGCAAGCCTAAGTCCCTCATTCTCTACTAGAGGGCTTCATTTTCAATAATAGAGTAAAATTTTCTTTGAGGGAGCTTGGGAAAATCATCCCCTTGGAGAAATCTAGGATTAAATCTTGGTTAAGCAAGTTTTTGACAAATTTTTAAGTTATGGAACCCAAAAATGCTACTATGAGTTTGTAGCCTTGTCCTTGTTGAGTTGAATGTAAGTTGAGTAGAGGTCAGAGTCTTAAGTTGTCAAGGCTTATATGGTAGAGAATCTATAACTACCATTTCCATTGTTGTATTATTTGCATAGCCTTATGGAGTATTTAAAACTCTTCATAAGTCAACACAATAGTGCCTCAATGGACTGCAATATAGATAAGAAAATAGCGCTGACCAACAAACCTTTATCAAGAGGGGCCTATGCCATTCTTCAAAAAGAACAACCAAGGGATCCACAAATAGAGTCAAAGATCGGACAAAAAATCCTTGCACTTGGACCAAATTTGAAACACATGAGGGTGACAGTGAAAGCCCTTCTCAAACTAGAATTGGATGCACTCCTTTTCAAAGTGAACCAGTTAGCAGGGAAGAAACTAATTTGGGCTATAAAACCAGCCATGCTTTCCCTAATACAAAACAAGTCCTTAGAGTACCCTTATGAAGGGGTCATACTTCTAGTTGCCTTATGTCTTAGTGGTATAAAGATACTGATTGCGCCTATACCTCCATACAATGATGATATCATGAGGAGAGTCTCTAGGCTGATAATAGAGACCTTACGGGACTTGGATAGCACCGTGGGTCCTACTTTAGGGAAGAAGTTCCAAAATTTGGAAATCATGGCCTTGGTCAGAACATATGAAATCATGTTTGATCTAGAGTGTGGTAACTTGATTCACCAGATGTTCTAGTGCTTCTTAAACATTAAGAAACATCATCCTCATAGTTAAAACAAACATGCAATCCATATTATCTTCAGTTATGGGAGGTTGGGATGCCACTTGCAGGAAGATGTAGTCTGAGTTGTTGGCCATTTAGAGGAAGGAACAACCAATTTCACCTGCTGCTTGTGAACTAGCCGAAAGTTTGGTTGAGCAAAACATAAATCTATTCAAGAGGAAATTGACCAGGGAGGAGTTGCTCAAGATTGGTGGACCATGGAGTAAAAATGAGTTGAGGAAGAAGGGTCTTTGAATCATCTACAAGGGACCTTGGGGACTTGACCACTCATGCATGAGTGACACAAAGGAGATAGCAAAGGTAGATCAACAGGAGGTTCCTGCTAACTTCCTCGATAAATATTCTTCCTTTATAGTTTAATCCATGGGTTCTTACGGGGGCATCTTTGAGGAACATGAGCAGTCATGTAGAGTTGTTGACAGTAGCCCATATATGCATCCTTATGTGATGGAGGATCATGATGAGCAGCAGATTACCTCGGGAGCAGACTTGCGAGAGGAGTGACAAGTGAATAAGCATGGAGAGCACATAAAGTTGTATGAGTCAAATGAGGAGGATGATATGCATAGTGTGCATAATGAGCCATTTTTTGAGAGTCAACTAGTTTCTCATGTTGAGCCCATGTTCGAGGAGGATGAACAACCGTCCTTTGGGCCAGTAATTGGCGAGGAGCAGACAAATGTACAGAAAACCAACAGGGTTGTAGTACTTGTAGGTACGCGTCGTTAGGAGGTGTTGGAGCTTGACAAGATAGTTTTGTAGGAGGTTGGTAGATTGGGGGAGCATGGAGTCTCTAGTCAAATGAGGGAGGATCTCTTGGAGATGGTGGTGCATCCATCTTTAGGCCTACCCATTGATAAGTCCCCCGCCGATGCGATATTGCGAAATCGGCGATCGGCGATCACAAACGCCGAAGTGTCCAATCCATTCACCTCTCCGTCTCCGCCGATGCGATATCGCAATATCGCATATCGGCAGTCGCAAGCGCCAAATGCCCAACCTAATGATCCCCCTTTTCCCCGCCGACGCGATATCGCGATATCACATCGGAGTCTCTTCACCACAGTCCATCCAGTATCTCACCACGTCGCGTTGTACCAGGGACCCACAGCTGACGTCATCCACCGTACAGCCGACGCCATGCTTACGTCAACAGCCAGAAAAGCCGAAAAAGCTTTGCGCAAGGAGAAAAATCGCACTTCGGAGCTCCAGATCAAGAAACAGAGGCAGTTTCCGATGCGCAAATAGCACGCTATGGGAAATAGGCCATTTCAAGGAATCTTCAGGGAATCTTCTGATTGCCGAGCCCACTGCGCGCCGAAAGAGCCCGAAAATCGCCCAATCGTGCCAAAGGATCCGGTTTTCACAGAGTTTAAAGTGTATCAGATCAAATCAGCAGGCATCAAGCGTGTCAAATAGTATTAGTCGACGACGGAAACCATCAATTTAGCGACAAAGTGTATCAGAGAATATCTTGAGCAGCGGCCCAAAGCAAGAGAAAATTGAATATCTTCCAGCAGATTCATAGAAGGAGAGCGACAACTACTTGAAGCTCTCAAATCATAATTATTGCACATTCAATTCGCACCAAAGCCGAACTGCAGCCCAGAAGCACATTCACTCCAGCAGCACCGCATCTGGTCCCCAAGGGCCACCTCGTCACCTGTTCCGATCCAGCTGCCCCCAGCGCAGCCAAAAAGATTTACTTGCATTTAATTCCAGCAGCATTTAGATTTTTGAAGAGTTCTAAGCAGACCTGTCAAAGTCACTTGTAATGATGTCTTTCCGATATTTTGTTTATAAATACCACCCGAAGCAATATTGTGAAGGGTTGGTTGGTTGGTAGTAGTTGTTGGTCAGTTTTATTTCCAGCATTTTCTCTGAGCAAAGACTCACACTGTAACTGTCATATTTTTCCATAATCAAAGATGGCTGAAAGCATAGATTATGAAACAACTTGCTGTTTTCTCTTGGCCAAGGAATGATCATGGAATTCCTGTGTCTCTGCATGATCCAATAAGTGTTCTTTTTCCCTGTTTATTTTATGTTTTTATCACCTTTCCGCCTTTCTAAATTGCAGGAAAAAAGAATAGCTTAAGATTTGTTTCATTACACCTTAAGTTCAATTTCTGCATTTTTTGATGTTTTCTTCAGAAACAGTTATGAGCTTGTATTCTTAAATGATCTGGTTTACCCTGTTTCTTTCATATATGAGTGCATGTATTTGGAATTCTTAACTGCTCTGGGATCCCACTCATCCACTTCTCCTCTTTGTCAGCATGATGAAATGATTCTCTTTTGCCTTTCATCCCTGATGTTCATTCCGTACTTTCAGCAGCCCGAGTATTGTATCCTGCGTGGCTATCCCGCTCCGTATCCCCTTGTGACCAAGAAAACGCTCGCATGCCTCAATCTGTGACTCCATGCCCAATGGTTTGAAACTTATAACACCTTACTGTGCCTCTTTATTCAAGAATCATACCTTCCTTCCAATCACAGTCAACATTCCCTTGAAGTCAGAAAGCTAACCTAAAATCATTAACTAAGGTTGAATCTAAAGGAGAGAGCCCTCTCGGGTTGCAGGTGGGCTAGAACCTGCAATCAGAAGATTGGTATGTGGTTACCTCGGCCGTATCCCTACTAGGAGCCTAGGGACAACCTGAGTGATAACATAATGGTGACTCCGCTGGGGACCTCCTCAGATAAATCAATGCAACCATTCTGCAGCTCTACAGTGGAAGAAACCGACTTGTAAAAGCCTTGGTCGACCTGTATCTGCGCACTCCATTGGGGATTCAAGCGCTCCGTCCATCTTTAAACCCCACTGGAGGAAGTGCTCCTATTTTTCAAAGCTTGTCACGCTTAGTTCTGATCTTTGATGGTGGACAGAGATCAGACACTTCAGAGTCCAGACATCCACCTGGCGACTCCACTTCAATTTCAATCAAAGGCTCCACTGAGGAACGAACAAATGTTACAGCCAAGTACCCCATGTATTAACAACAAGAGAGAATGACCGAATCTTGGGAGGAACTTCCTATAGAAGAAGCTTTAGAAAAATGCAGAGAAAGTTTATCAGAGTTTGAGCTTGATGACAAATTTTTCATAGCGGTATTGTCAAAAATACCAGGCGGCCGGAATAAACTGTTCCTTGAGTTTGTTGTGGAAAAATATGAGAATGAAATTGAACTCTTGGGAGCTCAAAGTCAGTCTTATGATTTTCGCAACCCTCAAGAGTTTTGCC
>APFE030929343.1:0-20669 GCA_000404065.3 Pinus taeda | reverse complement strand
TTGTATTCTTAAATGATCTGGTTTACCCTGTTTCTTTCACATATGAGTGCATGTCTTTGGAATTCTTAACTGCTCCGGGATCCCACTCATCCACTTCTCGTCTTTGTCAGCATGATGAAATGATTCTCTTTTGCCTTTCATCCCTGATGTTCATTTCATACTTTCAGCAGCCCGAGTATTGTATCCTGCGTGGCTATCCCGCTCTGTATCCCCTTGTGACCAAGAAAACGCTCGCATGCCTCAATCTGTGACTCCATGCCCAATTGTTCGAAACTTATAACACCTTACTGTGCCTCTTTATTCAAGAATCATACCTTCCTTCCAATCACAGTCAACATTCCCTTGAAGTCAGAAAGCTAGCCTAAAATCATCAACTAAGGTTGAATCTAAAGGAGAGAGCCCTCTCCGGTTGCAGGTGGGCTAGAACCTGCAATCAGAAGATTGGTTTGTGGTTACCTCGGCCGTATCCCTACTAGGAGCCTAGGGAAAACCTGAGTGTTAACATGGGCGAGGATGATTTGTTCTCTGTAGCGACTATGGAACAGGATGATTAGTTCTCCTATGGGCCAGGATGATTAGTTCTATGTGGCATCCACTGACAAGATGATTCATTCTCTTATGGATAGGATGATTAGTTCTCCTGTCAAGGCATCCTACCCATGCAGTCTAGGACTCATGGGAAGTACCTGTCATCTGATTAATGAGCAAGGAAATGAGGATAGCTACCATAGTAATACTATCAATGGACGCATCGCTGTATCTACCATACTCCCTATGCTAGGATGACCTCCATTGATCTGGGATCAGTATGAGTGGTTTGAGACACTCTCTTGTGATATTGATCTAGGATTAATAAAACTAACTTCGGGTCAGTGAGAGTGATGTGACACACTCTCTTCAAATGAAACTGACTTTGGGTCAATAGAGAATGGTATGATACATTCTCGATCAATTCTTCTTCTTCATGGTTCAGTAGAGTAGAGCAGAGCTCAACAGATCAACAGAGCAGAGCTCAACAGATCAGAGCAAAGCAGAGCAGTGCAGGGTACTGATGGCAGAGATAGTATAGTCGGACATATGGATCAACGGATGGAGTTCTCCCTAGTTGAGAGGGAGTGTTAAAATTGGAAACTAGGGCCAAACTCCATGTGGGTCATCTTATTTATGGCAGCTGATATTTTTCTTGGATCCCTCTCATAGAGAGGTGTAGGATTGATCTAAATATCATCTGATTCTGATAAGTATTCATGAAGTTATGAATTTATGTGCATTATAAGACAATTCGTCAAGGTCAGCCAGCAACCAAATAAACCCCACTTGTGCTCAACGTTTTAGTATAAATAGAGGTGACCTTCAAGTCATTTCAACACACTTGGGATCTCTTCTTCTCTCTACTTGTCTTTGGGTTTTAGCAGGAGGAGAGATCCTAAGGAATAACATTGCCCTGATCCAGAAGGCAAAAAGCTGGAATTGCTAGAAAAACCGGAATTACGAGAAAAGTTGGAAAAGGCGGAACTGCCGAAAAAGATGGAACTGCCGGAAAAGTCGGAAAAGCCAAAATTGCCGAAAAAGCTGGAAAAGCCGGAAACGCCGGAAAATCCGAAACAGCCAGAAAAGTCGGAAATACCAAAAAAGTCGGAAAAGCCAGAAATGCCGGAAAAACCAGAACTGCTGAAAAAGTCGGAGATGATCGAAAAGCCGGAACTGCTAGAAAATTCAGAAAAGCCGAAACTGTCAGAAAAGCCAGAACTTCCGGAAAAGACGGAAATGCCGAAAAAGCCAGAAAAGCCGAAAAAGCCGGACCTTCTGGAAAAGCCAAAAAAGTCGGAAATGCCAGAAAATCCGGAACTGCCAGAAAAGTCGGAAAAGCTGGAAAAGCCGAAACTACCAGAACTGTCAGAAAATTTGGACTGCCGAGAACAACCAAACTGCCGAAACTATTGGGAACAGCCAGAATTGTCAGAACTGTTGGGAACTGCCGAAACAGTTGGAGCATCTATCTCCGAAGGAGAGAAGCATGCAAGGGACAACTAAATAACATTGGGACAGTTGTATGGTACTTAGCAGCAAATACACCAAGCATAAAATGTTACAGCTAGCATGCAAGGGACAAATAACATGCAACAACAAGCATGCTAAGGACAACAAGCATGCTAGGGACAACAAGCAAGCAAGGTGCAGCCAACACATAGGTCAGGATGGGAACATGGTGCAACAATGGCACATAATGTAGTACAGTGATGGGTACAGTCATGATTAATGAAGCATGATGAGGTGCAGCATAGTGATGATGGGTGCAACATGGTGCAACGTGGTGAAGTGCAACATGATGATGAAATGCAGCACAATGATAGGTGAAGGAGTCACCTTGGAGAATTAGTTGACGCAGGATGTCTTCAACTGATCTCATGTATCGTCTTCTTAGAGATGATCTATGCTCTTATCTAGATAAGTCAAAGTGTTGACTTCTGTTGTAAACGTACTATCTCTCTCTCTCTCTCTCTGTGAACTATTGAAGAACATATAAGAAGAATTGATCAAGGGTTTCCCCACATTGGGGTTTGTCCCTGGCTAGCGCCACATCTTGTGTCCTCTTGTCTTGGATTGTCTTCTGCGATTTACGTTTATGTTCTATCTGAAGTTTACTTTAATGCTGATGTGATTGCTAATCTAGAAAAGATATGGAGCTAACTGTGAAAATTGAAATAAATTGCTTTAAGCATAGAACATACCTAAAATTAACAATCATCAATTTCATTTCCTCTTGCATTCTTCAGTTGGCTTAGTGGACAACACATTGTCATCGAGGAGAATTCATATGCAAGGATGGAATTTCATGGAGATCCATATTTGAGGCTACTAATGGGTGCTCAATGGTGTGCCATAGGTAAATTGTTTTGACCAAGTGTTTTTCATTTTTTAAGATTCCACATGTTTTTGTATTTTTTATGTTTCCAAGACTAAACTAAAAGTGTTCTCATGCATGCAGATGTTGGCACTGTTCGACTAATGGGTCATCAATAGGAGGCGGGTGAACCAACATGGAGAAATGTCGGAAGAGTAGTTCTCCAGGATTTGGATTTGACCGAGACACTGGAAAAATTGCAGGATCACATAGAGTGGTTAACCCTCAGTATTCCGGATGTTCGAATCGAGGAGTTATCGATGAGGCTGCAATGCCATACTATTGATGTACCTAGCCGTTGGATGAGACTATTGCACATGATAGCTCAGGCTGTGACCTGTTATCATGAGCATCATTAGATCTACTTAGGTTGTTTTTCTATATGCATTTTGAGTTTTGAGGTCGATGACCAACATATCTTGGACACAAATTTTGTAAAAACTTTAAACATATATCTATTTTACTTTTAGCATTTTTATATGGTTATATGCAATCCTATTCAACTATTGATATGAATTGAAAATTTACTTTTTACTTGTGTCATAAATCTCTGTTTAACACACAGTTTGCTAACGAATCAGTTAATGTGTTATAGTTCCTGGAAATGTGTTGATATTGCATGTAATCAAAATTCCTTTCTAAGAGATGAACTCTAAGGAACATACGATAAATAGTTGGATTTCAGATGGTATAAACATTTGTAAGTGGCAGTATGACAAGTTGTGAGCCCAACCTAATGATGATTCGGTGAATGCCAAGAGAAATGGCATCAGAGAGGAGTCCGATCAAAGCGCTATACTCAGCGATATTGTTCGTAGAACGACCGATACAGATCCTTTGGAAACTCACTAACTCACCACTTGGAGCGAATATGGCCCATGTTGTAGAAAATAAGTTTTGTGTACTACGACTAGCACCATCAACATAACCAACAAATGGTTCCAAAGATTCTGACATCTGCAACAAATGAAAAGCAGATTACTTAACCACATAAAAACTCTAAGAGTCACACTATGACACACGCGCAATCAAAGTATATATACAATGTTTATTACTACATAAAATCAAGCACAGTAATGTTTCAAATACAACCTATTTCGGGGCTGCGACAATGGAATTCCAATGATCATAATCAACTAACTCATAAGCGTCTTTTGCCAAAAGACACTTGACAATATAGGGGCCCATCCATAATGGTTCAAATTTTCCTGCTCTTAGTTTATTAGATTCCTTATCATAAAGCAAGGCCAGGTCTCCTTCTGAGAAAATGCGAGGCTTGATATTTTGGTCATATTGCGCCTTAATTTGTTTCTTATGTGCTTCATTGGCCAATGCGGCTTCACGACGTGTTTCATCTAAATGGATGAGTTCTAAGAAATGTGCTTCTTCATCAAAAATGTCGGGTAACAGCTCAATCGCAAGCTTTAATGATGAAATTTCACATTGTATGGGCAAGATTGCCTCCTGACCATACACCAATTGAAAATATGTGAATCTAGTTGCATTTCTTACCGAGGTTCGGTAGGCCCACAAAGTCGAGTACAAGATTAAATGCCAATTTCGTTTATGAACTCCTATCATTCGTTGAAGCATTCACTTAAGGATTTTGTTGATGGATTCAACTTGTCCATTAGCTTGCAGATAATAAGGAGTAGAACAATCATGTGAAAGTCTTAACTTGGCTTTCAATTCAGTCATCATGTGGTTGTGAAAATGCGAACCATGAACTGTAACTATAGCTTGTGGTACACCAAACCGTGCAATCACATGGTTGTAGAAAAAAGAGCAGTTGTCTCACCATTGTTGTTTAATGTAGGCATGTCCTCAACCCATTTCATAAAATAGTCCACAGCGACAATAATATGCCCATGCCCCTCGGCCGAGGTAGGGTTACATGTCATAAAATCAATGTCTCATTTTGCAAATGGTCCAACAACGATGATAGGATGCAGAGGTGCAAGTGGTAATCGAGCCTTACAGTAAACATGCTGGAATGAATGACAACTTCTATCAACAATAATGTAATCATTGAATATGGTTGGCCAGAAGTAACTAGCACGAAGAATATTTTGTGCTATAGCATAACCTGATAAATGTCCACCACAAGAACTAGAATGACAATCATTCAAAACTTTGTTGGCTTCCTCATGTGTGAGGCACCTCCGTTAAATCGTATCGATACCACGATGGTAAACGGTGTCACTAATTATCAGATAATCTTTGGCTTGATATCGAATATGTCGTTGTTGCGAGCGAGAGATATTCGGTCAAAAAGTTTGGGTTTGGAGATAGATCAGTATATCTCCATACCATGGGTTAGATGAAGAAATCATAAACGGAGACTCATCTGGAATTGATGGTTCCATTGTTGAATCGATGTCGATAGAGGGAAGGTCGCAAAGAAGATCGATGAAGACTAGAGATTTTTTTGACTCGGATTTGATGAATTCCAATTCAAATTCCTACAGAATGACGATCCATTTCGAATATTTTCCCTCCAGCAATTGACATAACATGATGTATGTCATAAGGTTGCAATCCAAAATGACAGTGGTCTTTCGAAGCAGGATATAGTGGCGAAATATTTGTACAACTTGAACAGTAGCCAAAGATAGCTTTTCGACATAAGAGTACTTAACTTCTGTATCATTGAGATTGCGACTCAAATAATAAATCGAATGTTCAGTCCCATATTTTTCTTGGACTAAAACCATAACAATGGTTGTATGTGCAACGACGAGATACAAGAAATAGTCGTTTTGATAATTAGGGGCATACATTAATGATGCTCGAATTAGGGTATCTTTGAGAGCATCAAAGGAAGCTTGCGCAACTTGGTCACAATGGAAGGGTATCCATTTTTTCAAAAGATGAGTAAATCCTTTAGCCATTTCAGCATAGTTGGGAATTAACCTCCTTAGAAAGTTAGCCTTCCCTTGGAGTGTCTATAACTGCAGTAAATTGGAAGGTGGAGACAGATCAAGAATTTCTTTAACCTTCAAAGGGCCAAGTCAAATTCCTTCTTTAGACACTATGAAACCAAGCAAACAACCAAAACCAACACAAAACACACATTTATGTGGATTGAGTCGAATTTTGTAGTGTTGACACTGTAAAAAGATAGCTCTCAGATGTTGTGGGTGGTCAACCCATTTCTGTGAATGAGCAGGTAAATCATCTAGACAGGGTTGAACAATGTGTTTGATGTCATGGAAGGCATAATTCATTGCCCTCTGAAAATTTGCCCCAACGTTCTTCAAACCAAAAGGGACTTTCCTATATGCGAATGTGCCCTAGGGACAAATAAAAGCAGTTTTATATCGGTCTTCTGGGCAGATATTGATCTGATTATAGCCGGAAAAGCCATCCATAAATGAGAATATTTCACATCCGGCATAGTCATCAATTATCTGGTCGATAAAGGGAATGGGATAGTTGTCTTTTGGACAAGCATTATTAACATCCATATAATCAACACACACTTGTATTGTTCCTTGTTTCTTCATGATAGGAACAAGATTGAAATCCCAATCGGTAAGAGGAACGGGGTAAATGAAACTGACATGAATTTTTTTTCAATTTCTGCTTTTATGGCAGCAACTTTCTTCAGATGAACAAGACAGAGGCGTTTTCGTACCGATTTGACATAAGGATACATTTTAGTCTCATGTTCAACTAGACTAGAATCAATACCTGGCATTTCCTCATATGACCAGGAAAATATATCACAGAATTCACAGAAAAGAGCATGGTAAGTTTCAAGTTCCAATGGAGAACAAGATTTTCCAACATGGATGTTTTCTACAATTCCAGGTTTGGTTGAAATATTGATAGAAATGGTTTCTTCGATATTTGATAAGTTTCGTTTGGAATCAACTATCTATAAATACAAAATTCAAAAGGAAATCAACAATTGAAGGGTGATTTAGTTCATTTGAAACATCTTCTATGCGATCTGGAAGATGGGATCGATAATGATAATCTGCCCATGTTTCTTCCTCTATCATTATTAATTGGATGATTCCTTCATTAGTAGAAAATGTACGTGAAAAAGGATCATAGGAAGTACCATATTCTAATGAATGATCAACCCATACAGTTGGTGATGATGGATTTTTTTTTGCCACACAAGCCAAAAAATTGATTTCTATGCAAGCTCAATGGGGCTTAGAGCATGGTTTTATTATGCATATCATCTTCAGAATTATTGGAAATCTTCCATGAATCAGATAAAGTGGAAGATATCATGTTACAGGTCTCAACTTTTGCAACTTCCGCCATTTGTGAAGGTGACGATAGCGAAAAGGTATCCATTAGGGAATAATTTTTAAAGAGACCTACTCCAACGTTCTGAAGAGATATCGGGGGCCGTGAACTAACGAAATGCTTCTAGTAGCCTGTGAACTAGAGGCGAAGAAGCCAAGTTGATCAATTGTTGTGATTCTGCCTTTATGAGGGAAAGCGATCATACGTAAGTATGTCGAAACCACAACAACCATAGCATAAACCCATGGTCTTCCTAGAAAAATGTTGTAGTCAAGGGGTCCATCAACGACCTCAACTTCAATAGTTACAGTTTTTCCCCTTAGTTCTATCTGCAGGTTACTTAAAATTCCACAAGGTGTATAAGTGTGACCATCAAAAGCTTTTAACATTGTAGGTGACCATGACAAAGGTGCTGAGCCAAGTCTTTTCTAGCAACTCAATGACATGATACAAGTAGATGCACCCTCGTCAACAATGGTTTGGTGAACGAGTTTATTCAAAGCCTTTACTTGGATCAAGAAAGCTAATTGAGCTAGTAATTGTGGCATATATCCTGCATGGTTAAAAACCACAAGATTGGAATCCATTGGGTCAATTCCATCAAGTGCTGACAATAAAGCATAGTTTTGGGAGGGACAATTTTGAAGCACCTCAAGCATCGACATAGCAGAAGGTGACTGAGCCAAATATTCTACTATGCTATAATTTTGCACTGCTCGAGCTCAAGGGTTGAATGTAGATTTATGTACAACTCCGTTAGGCGGTTTTATTGTTAACTCTGGTGCAATGGGTGGTGGAATAGGATCAGATGAAGTCGAAGTTGAAGTATTTGGTTGATATGTAGCCTAGTTATTTGACGACGACGATGGATTACTGTAATCTTTACTTTGTGTAGTCACCAAGACATCAATTTTAGGCTTAGAGGCAGATAGCATAAGCACTTGTGAAGTGGAAGCATGATCTGTAGAAACGAAATGAGTCTTTGGATTTGGAAAAGGGTCTGTCAACACAACGGATGCACTAGAAGTCATAAGAAGTTTTAAGACTTCAGAGTGATGAGGATAGTCTCGCTTAAAATGATCCTCATTACAAATTAAACATGGGTAACAAGGTTTCCTAGTCGGAGAAGAGGAATCAGATGATTTCTCTTGAGGGGAAGGATTTTGTTTCTTTTTAGCTTTCTCCTTCTTCTCGCTTCCAGGTTGCTTTTCATTCTTACCTTTGTCAGATGACATGACATTTATTTTGGAAGCAAGAGTATTATCAACTGCATTAGAAGTTTGATTGGAAATAGCAAGTGTTTGACCAGATGGTCTACCTGCTGTTTGTGTGCTTGAAGAACTAATCACACCATAACTAGCATGAGAGTCCTTACTAGATGGAGGTGGTGGAACAGTAAAAGTTGGTCTGGGTGCATTTGGAATTTTGTCATAGAGTGTGCCAGACTGGGTGTAAATCAAGTCTAAGTATTGGGCATGAGCAATTACTTTCTCTTCAGTAACAACTCCTCCTTTAGCCACGTCCTCGTGATAGATGGCAACAAGGATTTGATAAACCACTGAGCTAAAAGATGATCAAGAAGAAAAGTTTTGACCATTCGATGACGATGATGCCACTCATGAATATGATCAGAAATGTGAGTAGTAGTATTCTATTTAAATTTGGTCAATAGTTCCGTTCCAATTTCATATCTGATGGGTAACTAGAAGTGGGATAAAAATGTGGTGGCTAAGGATGTAAATTTGTCAAATAAAGCTCGTGTTAATTCAATATACCACTTTGTAGCCAGACCAGTAAGTGTTCGTTGGAAAAGACATAGTTTAACTGAATCATCATTCATGGAGTTGGATGAACACCATAAATGAAAAGTCATAACATGGTTGGACAAATCTTCTCTAGGGTTTCCATTGAACTTAGGAATATCAAAAGGCAATTTATGAGGAATCACCGGCCACCAAGGTGCATAGAGAATTGGATCATTGGTAAGCCGATTTAAATCTGGTAATTCAAGTGTTGCGAAAAAAAGAAACTATCGATTGAGGTTAGGTTGAACGTAACCAGGGTAAGATGGAATTGCATGGGCAATAGGCCTTTGCATACCAACATACTAGCATAAGGAATCTGTTGCTGGTAACCTTGATAGGGGTAATTTTGATGAGAAAATACAGTATAAGATGGTTGTTGGGCACCAAGATAAATTTGTTGTTGTCTAAACCAAACATAGGCTTGTTGACCAGGACCTGGGTAAACTTGTTGTTGACCAAACCCAACATAGGCTTGTTGACCAAGTCTAGGATAAGTTTTGAATTGTTGGAATTGTTGTTGTTGATATTGTGGCTGCCATGGTTGTTGATTTAACGGTTGTTGCCCACCAATGTAAGTTTGACCAGGTTGTGAATAAATTAAACTAGTAAATCTGAGTCATTCCAGTAAATGGTAAACTGGCCTGAGGTTGTTGGATTTCAGGCACAAATGGTTGTTTTAAAATGGCCTGAGAAGATTGAATTTGTAAACCTAAAACTTGAGGGTCAAAGGTTGAAGGCTCAACTTGCAAAGGTTGAGATACAATTAACTGAGCTTTCGACTATGGTAAAGTTGTAACGATAGGCGTAGTAGATATGGATGAAACATAATGCATTGGTTGTGATGGATACACAAGCCTTGGTTGAACGGGCATTGTAGGTTGCCACTGAAAAACAGTTATTCCGTGTTGACCTAAAGACGACGGTATACTTCCATATGATTTCCCCTAGAAAATGGAGGATAGGGAGATTGGGCATATTGTTCTCCATATGGAGGTAATCCAATGTAAAGTGGATACATTGGATAGTAACCAGATGGACCAGCTTGATATTGACTTGATGGATCAAAATTTTCAGTATCTGTAAGTGAATAGCAAGGTAAAATTTCTGTGGACGACATGGGTGAAGACTATGGACTAGAAGAAACACCTAAGTGAGTTCCAGATAAAGATTGGTAACCTAGTGGGACGGACGGAAAACCATACAAATGTGACTCAAGTGTTGTGGTAAACATCGAAGAAGTAGTGACAATAGATTCTGCCACAATTGTAACAAATGGTACAACCTGGGATGTTGATTCAACCATAGTCAAATGACCCAATAAATGTCCTAATGAATCAGCGGGAGTCTGAAAGAAAGCAAGATCAAAAGGAGTAGTAAAATGAGGAGTATGAGGATAAAATCAAAGCCTAGGTCCAAAATGAGTTGGAGTTTTGAATGTTTCTTCTTCAAATTCCTCCTCAATAGAAATCAAACCAGGTGGAAGGATTTCACCATCAGGTCCGTAATAGATTTCCAGTGTTTGAGGATGAACCGGTTAATCGTCTTCCGGTACGGGAACAACTTCCGATTGTTCAACTTCAAGATCCAAGTGTTCTGGTAAAAGAACAATGGGTTTAGGTTGGGCTTCTTAAACAATTTCTGGTTCAGAAGTAACTTCTGGTTGAACTGTGATAGGTTCAGGATCAACTTCTGGTTGAACAGATTTAGGCTCAGAAGTAATTTCTTGTTGAACAACTTGGGTTACTGTTTCACTAAGTTCACTTTTAGTGTCCTCAGGTAATTGTAAAGGTTCCAATTTAGTAACAAATCTACCAGTAATTGTAGGAGTAACTGGGGTCACAGTACTTACCGGTATAGGTGACTCTGGTAATTCAGATGAAGAACCAGAAGTTTGTGATGTACTGGATTCAGTTAAACGAGACCCTTTTTTCTGGATAGGTGTAGCTTCAGGGGGTAAAGGCGGTTTACTCATTGTCCTTCGCGAATGAAGGGGTAAAGGTTGATGTTCCTCCACGATTGTTGATTGATTTTATTACAAAAAGAAATAAACAAAAAGAGGGTATTCTAGGAAAAAGGATTACCAAGCAACTGTGAACTGCAATATACTGCCTCAGTAAACCAAGGACTTAATGTATGTCCAGACAATGTCTCTAAATGCTGTGTTCTGTGTATCACATTGTATATGTAGTCCTCCCATATATACCTAAAAGTACGTGGAGGCCCAATCCGTGTTAGCGTTGTCTAATGCGAAACTGCACAGTGAGAGCATTCCTTTATACTTTTCATACTATAACACCGCCCTATATACTTGAAGGTATGTGGACGAGCTACGATATACTTATGTACGTGGAACGAGGTATCACACTCGGAGTGTATCATGGGCAATTAACGACAACTACTATGTTTTATGATGCCGAACATGTCTCTAGCCTAGAACTTCTAAATGTTGTTCGTTAAGTGACAATGCTCCATTAGGTTAATTGAGATAAATTTTAAGTTTATCTTGTTTAAGAGTTTGTCTTTCAGGTTCACCGCGTGATGCGTTTGAAATTCCTAGAATGCAACTATGATGAGAAACATTCTTTTTATTTGATTTGAACAATGAAAACCTTAGCTACAAGGGATAGAGCAATCATAATCTTTAATCAAAGAGCATAGAGCACATCTAATGCAACTTTCCCTATACTATTCGTACAAACGCACACAAACCTTTCAATGCATAATGCAAGTTTTTATTTTCATTTCCCTTAATGTTTAGATGAACAAAAGGAAACTAAATGCACATACAATCAATCAATACTTTTGAAGAAATGACGACTTTACAAAAGTTCCTTTTTAAAAGAAATGAAGACTTTACGTCACTTCCTTTTCAAAAAAGATTAATCAACTATAAGCTAACTTTGACAATGAATTGATAATGATAAAGAAATCATTGAGAAAACACTAAACAATCAAGGCCAAAGTAGGGGTAGGAGGAGAAATACAACTTGATTTCAGAACCATAAGAAACATTGATATTTCAGGAAACAAAAAACAGAAGCAACTTTGGAAGAATCAAACCAAAGGTTGATTTTTAGCCTAAGAGGGATCAACGTAGGCCAGAGTGGGAGACAGTACACCGTAGTGCATTGTCTCTAAGCTAGGGCTGCTCTACAGCACACTGTGTCAAGACCAACACTGCGCTAGTGCCAAAGAGTCAAATCAAGAGACATTCAAGCACACTTTTTTTTACCAAAAACAGTTCAAAAAGATGGAAACAAGATCAATGAAGTCAAGCAAAGTCTACTAGGGTGTAATATGATGAGGATAAAGTTTTTGTAACAACAATCTTTCCCTAGTATGGTCGCCAAAACATTATATGGAATTTGCATCTACGGATAAACACATTTTCCCTAGGTGGGTAGCTACACCTAGAACAACATAAAGAAAGTAGTTTAACCTTTTTCTATAGTAGATAGATGAGATGAAGGAACTTACTTGTAGTCTTTCGCTTCCTTAATCCCCTTTGAATTTCTCCCGTCGCTCCCACTTGAACTAAATCTGCTCAATTGGTAACTGTGTCAACAGAAAAATAAACAACAAACGTTCAAAGCATACATGATCTATCTACTATAAACCAATGGAATCGAAGACATTGAAACTCATAATCATCATAGACATGAACAAGAATATGAGAAAATGAATAAACACTTTATTAATGTAGAAGGAAGAGTTTCACCCAATATAGTTATGATCCTATGCCACTCCTCTAGCTTCAGTCCAACCCTCATCACGCCAAAAGCACACCAATCCAACAAAATAACATTACTTGATATGAACTCAAATCTCAAACCAATAGTATTTCCTTACAAGCTTTAGATTCTAGCCCCTTGATCACTATGATGAGTGCTCAATTTAGAGGAAATGGAGGTGGTTTTGTCATTAATGAGGGTATTGAATGGCCTTCCAAACTTGGAGTTAGTTTCCATGGAGCAAGCAATGAGAGGATAGGAGGTTAATGGATCCTTAGCCTATCCAATTTCGAGCTCACAGGAGGAGAACGGAGATGGGATCCTTCTAGAATGATCTAGTATAAAGGAAAATTCCTAGAACCCTATGCAAATTTCGCTCAATCTTGCCTAGTGCAAGTCAAAGAGGGCCTAAGTGCATTGCAATGCAGGCCAAAATGGGCTTGCCTGCTCTGCAATGCAGTTAGCCCTGACCAAGGCTGTGATGGTGTCCAAGGAGGCATTTCAGCAAGGCTTCAAGCTAGGAAACTTTCTTGGATGGAAGCATTCAAGGTGATGACTTGTCTAGGGCATGTAACAACTGAATTAGGGTTTGATGAGCCCTAATTGTACTGATCTGAATGTCGGGAGTGATGTGCCCAAATAGACCTGTAACACTACTACTGTCATAAATATTAGTTTTGTATATTTGTACCATCTCTCTCTCTGCTGTACTATTGAAGAACATAAGAAGAATTGATCAAGGGTTCCCCACATTGGGGTTTGTCCGTGGCTGGTGCCACATCTTGTCTCCTCTTGTCTTGGATTTTCTTTTACTATTTATGTTTATGTTCTATCTGCACTTTACTATCATGCTGATGTGATTGCTAATCTGAATATTGACGTTGGGCTAATATGAAAAATTGAAGTACATTGCTCTAAGCATAGAACATACCAAAATTTAACAAGATTTCATGCATTGGGGATACCGAAAGCCCATACTGGAATTAGGATCCAAGTGGGACTGCCTATCATTCCCCTGGTATATCAATTAATTGTGACCGTGGTGGTGTAGTTGGCCTAGCGGTTGAGCACACACATTCGCTAGGGGAGTTTTTGCCAGTACCAACGGCTAACTCGTTTGTGGGCAGACTCCTTGGGTTGTCTTGGTATGACAGTTGGACATGGGATCACATGATGATCATCATACTCTAGTGGGAGTTTGTTGGAGGAGGTGGCATCGATATGCCACCTAACAAAGCATTGTATGGAGTTGGGGATTCTTCACATTTGTGTGGGGCATGGAGGACATGGAGGAGCAGAGTAGTGGTGACATTGTTACTGGTACCTAGGGAGATTCACTTCTTGGGTCCCTCGGGGAGGATTTGGAGGGGAGATCACGTCATTTGAAAGCATAGTGATGTGATGGTGGAGGTGATGATATAGGTCGGATGCAAGCCGATGCATATGGACACAACTTTGGGCCATCACATCTAGGGATGGGTTGGAGCATCTAGCATAGAACAGTGGTCTGTAGAAGGGCATGGAGACGCATGGGGGTGTGTCTTAGTATGTTGCGCTGCATTGTGGAGTGGGAGTTCCTCAAATCGAATTGATTACATGTGGGCAGTGACAGGTGCAGTGACATAGGTGGGACACAAGACGATACATGATGGTATAGTCATAGTCGAGAGTATCTAGTGGTGTACCAGGATAGGTTGTAGTGTATAGTGGCATGTCGAGGAGTGCGGCCATACTGGGTGGTACGTAGTGGAAGAAGATGCGGTGTAGCGGGTGCTTGGAGTGTTTCCCCCTAGGAGACTTATGGACAGGGCCACTATGTGTACCATTGGATGCAGTCCACCTAGGATTGATGAGGACCCAGTTGAGCATCTGGGGACACCATGTTTAGTGGAGATAGTGTTGAAGAATCAAGGGAAATTAGGTGTAGTGTAATTCTTCTTGACTTGATAACAATTTGTGGAGTCTTTTTACTTTTTCTTGTTAGCTTAATCTTCTTCTTATTATTATTAATGCATGTGTGTGTACTTCATCAAACTACTACCAAAAACATAAGAACAAGAACACAAGATGTTGGCTCTCTGCCAGGGCCAAAACCTCTCTTCTCTTGAGAGGAAAACCCTTTAGTAAGTTTCTCTTATTTAAGCTTCTTATTGATTAATGCCAAACCCTAGATCCTTGACTAGAATTTCTTCCAAACAAAAGTTAAGTCCTTCCTTCTTTCTGCACTTTGTTCCTCGATACTTCCTTCTTCTAACACTTCCTTTCTCGACACTTTGTTCTCCTTCCAAATGTTGTTAGACCTTGTTGCACTTTCTTTAGAAGAGATATCTTGAATGAGACTCTTTCCTTATGATGATCCCCTTCCTTCTCTTCGCCAACCAACGAACTTGTATGACTTTAATGGGATGGTTGTTCTAACAGAAGAGACAACCTCATTCTCTTCGCATGTGTGACTGTAATAGGCTTTAAAACAACCCTATTACCTTCGCTCTTATTCCTTTATTCATGGCTTGAGTGTGAGACCCTTTAGGCCTATGTTCTTAGCTCAAATAATGAAGTTTATGTGACTGTGGTAGAGGAATGCTATAACAACAGAGAAACCCTCTCTTCTTTGCACATGTGATTATCTTTTAGCCCTAGAGAAGACTTCCAAGGCTTTGGTATTGCTTTCTCTTTTGTTGCACTTGGAGACCCTTTCTTCGCCCTTCTTCACCCTTTTCTCGGCTTCCTACCTTCGCTGATTTGAGAGGTGATTTCTTGACGTTATGAGGGAGTGGACAACCTCTATATATATAGGTATGCCCCTACTTTAGGGCGACTAGCTGTTTGTAGGCCAACTTGATGTCATTGCTTCAGTTAGCTTCTTTAATGGTGATTTTTCTTTGGAGGAGACTTGACTTTGTTTGGATGGATATTCTTTGACTTTTATAGAAGCATATACATGATGAAACATGCCCTTAATGTCTTCAACATTTTCTTTTGACTATTTGAGTCACCTATAACACTTTAACATGTGCTAGACCTATTTCAATGAACAAGAAACTCATTGACATATATTATAAAAATAATATTTCTTTTACTAAATAATGAATCCATATAGGTGAGGGTATTTTTTATAATAGAGGAGGAATGACCTGTTCTAGAGTTTGAGAACCCAACGTTTCAGACTACTAAGTGAGGCCATCATCAAGTGATGCGTCAATAGATTTTAAGATATTAGTGATGTATCCAGGAGTTGTATATTAATGTATATATATGGGTTATACAAAGAATACCCTCAGAAATTTTAGTCAGTTCATGTATGATTAGTTTGTTGATATGTATTTTTATTTATTTTATTTTAATTCTTTATTTATTTTATTTTATCTGTTTGTTTATTTATTAATTTTATTTATACTTTTTATTTTATTTTATTTTATTTATATTTATATTTTGTTTTCTATTTACTCTTTTTTTTTTAATAAGTGAATTATCCTATGTTGAATTTAAGTCATTAAGGTTTTAATTAATTTTAATTATGAATAAGAGGAGGGAATAAATTGTTTTAAGGGATTAATCATTGATTTTTTATGATTTCAAATAAAGGTTTCCAAGTGTTACTCAGCTTTAATCCGTCATCCCGGTTCAAGTTGTTCTTCAGTTTTTCTATTTCAATGGCTTCTTTAATTTTTCTTTTAAGATAGTGTTCCTCATTCCTGATTAGTTTGGCATCCTCCATGCAGATATAATGAGAGGAAGAGTGAACATGTTCTGCTAAGGTAGATTTTGAGGTCCTTTCTCTTCTTAAGTTAGCCGTGTGTTCTTTAATTCTGATGTTAAAAGACCTTCCAGTTTGACCTATGTATTCCTTTCCACATGAGCAAGGAATCACATAAACACCTTTTTGTAGGTTAGGGTTTATGGGATCTTTAACTGAGTTGAGTAATTGTCTAATGGTGTTAGTGGGGGTGAAGGCCACATTAATGTTGTGTTTATTAAGAATTTTAGTAATTTTATCTGTGGTACCTTTTATGTATGGAAGGGAGACCTTAGGTGTTGTCAAATTTTGAATTTTGATATCTTTGTTGTCATTACTTAGGGATTGGTGCATAGCTTTCTTAACGGTATTCCTATTATAACCATTTAATTCAAAGACTTTGTGGAGATGGTTGAGTTCATCCTCTAAATGGTCAGGATCAGATATTTTGACTGCCCTAGTGGTTAAGGTCCTTATGATGTTGATTCTCTATTTGGGGTGGTGATGAGAGTTTGCATGAAAATATAGTTATGTATGTGCTTTCTTCCTATAGATTTGGAACCCAAGTGACCCTCCTTTTTTAGTTAGAAGGATATCTAGGAAGGGAAGTTGGTTGTTATTTTCAATTTCTATAGTGAATTTTATGTGGTTAGAGAGGTTGTTTAAGTGATTGAGGAATAGGTCAAATTTTTCCTTTCCATGACACCATCTAGAAAATATGTCATCAACATACCTTTTGCATTCTTTAGGGGTGTATGGAAATGATTTAAGCGCCTTTTGTTCAAAGTGCTCCATAAACATGTTAGCAACTATGGGGGATAGAGGAGAGCCCATAGCTACACCATGGGTTTGTTCGTATATTTTGCCTTTGAAACAAAAGTAAGATGATTTTAAGCACAGTTCTATAATATTCACGGTTTCTTTATCAGTGATGTCCCTCATGATACTAATAGCTTCATCAATAGGAATCATAGTATAGAGAGAAACAATATCGAAGCTAACCATGAGATCCTCCTCCCTCATTTCAATGTTATTAATCCATTGGAAAAAGGAAGAAGAGTCTTTAATATAAGAAGGGGTTTTACCAGTCAGGGGTCTGAGTTTTTTAGCAAGGTACTTAGCAAGAAGGTATGTAGGGGAACCTATGGTATTGTCTATAGGTCTGAGAGGTATGTTAGGTTTATGGACTTTTTGGGTGCCATAGATTCTAGGAATAATGGAACTATTAGGGATGATTTTGTTTTTTGTGTTGTCATCAAGCGATGATTCTTTGATTTTCTTAATTACCTCACGTAGAATTTTATCACTGGGATCTTTATTAATGATTTTATAACAACCACTGTATTTAGATGTTCTTCCATTTTATTGTCTAATCAATTTTCTTCATGATGACAGTTGCATTGCCTTTATCAACCTTTAAGATGATTATGTTTTTATTTTTTTCTGAGGTTGTTTAAAGCTCTTTTTTCTTCTAAAGATATGTTGGGTGTAGGAGTTTTAGTGGTTCTAAGGATTTTCTCAATGTCTTGCCTAATTTCTTCACTTTTAGCTATGTCTAGGTCCTTAATTGCTACTTCAATATTACTGATAACCTCATCCACAGGTATTTTATTTGGAGTTATAGAAAAATTTAGACCTTTCTTCAAGATGGATTATGCTGCCTAATTTATGTGGATGTTAGTTAGGTTAATGACTTGGGCTATATCTGATTTCAGATTTTGAAGATGATTAGTATTTTTGGTTCCTGCATGGGGGATTGACAAGACAGGAGATGGGTTACTGTTATTACGAGGGACTCCTTCACTATAGGATAGTGCCCACAATCAGACGGCATGAGGTGCACTATTCATTAGGGAATATTCATGAGAATTTGGATGGAGTTTTACATCATCAGGATGCTCTACTTATTGGCAGTAGACAGAGGGGTTCTAACACCCTTATCTGGCTGGATAGTGAGTGGATCAAGGGATGCTCCACGTTGATGAGGTTGGCTTGGGATCCTGGTATCGAGGGACTCCTTCTCTATAGGATAGTGCAACGATCAAGGATGATCCAATGGCATAGTCAGGACCCTGGTGAAGTTTGCAATGACAGTAGGGATCCATCATCAAAGAGGTCGCTTGTTTAGGCACTGCTTGAGGACAAACAATTTTTGGTGCATTGGAGGAACTTTTCGGATGAGGATGCTACTTGGGAGGGCACCACATAATTAAGCAACTAGCACTAAAGTTTCTTGGGGACAAGCAACATTTGGGAGGGGAGGACTGTCATGTCGCTTCCTAAATTATTTTGGAACAAGATTAGTTTTTATATTATGGGGCCAATTTTGGAGTTAGTGGGTCCCATCTTATTTTATTAGGAGATTAGACATAGGAAAATTTATTTTGGTTATGGTTAAGTTTTGCATGGAGATGGTTAAGTGAGGGCCCACAATGGAGGAAGAATTGGAGGGAAAATTGCTCCAAAAAATCTATATAAGGAAGGCAACTCTCCTCATTTCATCATCTTTGGCATATCGAATTTCTCTTTGGTTTCTTGAGCTGCTTAGCCGGGTCACTCGTTGTTTAGCAAGAGTTCTTCAAACAGAGAGCTCACCCTTTCTTCAGGGACTTCGAGTGCCACCCTAGAGAGGTTCATCTACATTCTTTCCTAGGAGGTTTTCATTGTGATTTCCAGCAGTTGTATCCAGTGCCTCCAAGTGGTGCATATTCCTAGAGGACACAGTGAGGAGAGGTGGAGTTGTGATTTTGACATCTCTTAGGGTAGCTTTGGCTGAGAGAAATTCTGAAAGGGAGGCTTGGGTGTTTTGCTGCATTTCGATGGTTTTTTGAGCTGAGAGAAAGAGATTCTATTCAGTGGGGTTTTTTCACTTCCTGGGCCAGCGCAAAGGGAGAATATTATGCACATGTGGGAGGTGGAGTCTCAACTATTGAGGTTGTTCCTTGTCGGGAGAGACCAGGGAAACACTAATGGAGGTGATTGCTATTTTTCTGGAGCATTGGAGGAGGATTTTGTTGGTATATTTTAAGGTTGTGTGGTTCGGCAGTTTTGGAGGGCGTAGGGCCTTTTGGGGGTCGATTTTGGAAGGTCAAAGTCCGTTCAAATAATTTATGGGTTTTCTAAGAGGAGTTTATGGTTAAAATTTCATAATTTTCTGGACGATATTCGGTCTTGAAATCCTAATTCTTGTAACATGGAAAATTGATAGTTAGCGAGGGAATTTGCACCATTTTGTGGGTTCGACTTTGGCTTGGAGATAGGCCAAACCCTTTTTGGGTTTTTGTGGGTTTTAGTCAAGGAGCTTGAGGTTAAATTTGCAGCATTTTTTGAGCACCAGAGGTGGAGTTTCTTGCATTCCCTTTCCAGCCAGCATTGTAGTTTTCTAGGCAGCGTAGAGCATTAGAGGAGCATTCGTTTCCAACATTTGAGATCATTGTATTATTACATGGTTTCTGTCACTCTTTCCATTGAGGCAAGCCCAGGTGCGTTCCTCCATACTATTGTACTTGATCAATTGATTAATAAAATGGCTCAGTTGGTTCTTACTTATGGAGTTTTTATAAGCATTCACTGATTGTTTAATATTTTTGTGTTGGAAATTATTTTTTCTTTTCATATCACTATTTATTTAAGTTTGGAACATTACAAATCTGTTATCCCAACACTTGATGATGTGCTTGGTTACTTCTGGAAGCTTAGGTATCATCCTGCCAACAAGGACTACCATCCTTTGCACCGCATGCTCAACTAATGCCTCGATCTGTCCAGCTGAAAAAGTACCATGTAAATCCCTATCAGTCACCTACCCAAGTGTGAGCCTAGGGGTGGAACTTATTCTACCTCGACAATCAACCATCCATCCCTAAGTCTATATTCGTCAACTTGTGCACCTACCAAGTGCCTTAACTGGAGAGTCTCATCTCGACTCATGACACAAGGTGTATCATCCCACTACCTAGGAGGAGCCTCCCAAGCCCTGTTGCCTGAATGGAGAGTGTCAAGGGGAAACAAACAAACACTTTGCAACTGTAAACGACACCAAAGGAGGATGGGTACAATCAGAAGTCCGCTGGAATGCTCAAGAGTAATCCTACGGATAACCCCCTCTCTATTGGCATTATGTTTCTGGTATGGTTATATGTTATAGATGTTGTACTTGATGGCAACACCCATGGCATGGCTCTCAATATGATGAGAATTAAGAAGTACGCAGGAGAACAGTTCAG
>APFE030929338.1:3401-23095 GCA_000404065.3 Pinus taeda | reverse complement strand
TTTTTCAGTAAACCAATCTAGAGCGTCACCCTCCAAAGTTAGAATAAAAAGGGTCATTTTAACATCCTCATGATTAAAATCAGTAGACCTTGCATATTTCCCCAACCATGAACTAAAAGCTTTCAAATGCGAATTGGCACTGATTGCGTTGTCTCCCTGAAAGATAGGAAATTTGTCCATTCCATGTTTTGGAGTATCATTGGGATAACCTGGGATATTAGCAAAGTTACATGGGGAGAAGATGTCCATGATGTCGTGCTCGACTGGACGAGTAAAAAGCAGACGGATATCAGAAAGGGTTTCTTGTCCGAGATTATCAAGAAGTGTACGAGAAGAGAGTTTGTGTAATCGTACTCTGAGGGCCTTTTCAGGATCAGGAGCAGGATTACATAGACTACTTGGATGCCTTCTAGTATACAATCTTGAAGATAATATATGATGTGGAGTTGCCACCCGGACAGGAAGTGAAACACGGTAAAGCTCGGAAGGGAAGGACCAAGGACAGAAAAACTCTGTCCCCGGCAACGGCGCCAAAAAATGTTGTCGCACAGATTGTCACGACAACGCTCAGACCGGGGGCTGTCACTCTGATTCCCGATCTCTCCGTTTAAGCCTGTCTCCCGCGGCTAAGGGGGGTAGACCCTGTAAGGATATGGACGACCAACTGTGAACCAGTTGGTTTGGGAGACACGAAAGAGAAAAACACTAAATGGATTTGTTTAATTTGGTGGACCAGTGCCTTATGGGTTTGATGCTAAAACGATCACTTAATAGATTTTGCAGAAATATAAACTGTGCACGGCAACCATTTATCATCAAACAACTTCGAATAAATGCAAGATACCCAATAATTTCACAATGCTTCTAACGATGCTCTAGCAATTTAAAAGGAAATAAACTCCGAAAGATATAACCATGTAAATTTGCACATCAACCAGATATTATTTTCAAGCATGCCAAATCTCATAAAGGTAAACATTCATCCCACATCAAAACTTTAATCTCAACAAATGCAAAATAGGACGTGATAAAATTTCCACGCTAAGACTTTAATTGGCAAAATATTTCCACGATTTATTTTTTTTGACAAAATTTTAAAGCAAAAATCTAAACTAAAAAAAAAAGTCTAATCTAAAGTTCTAAAGAGATTTTTTATAATTTTTTTATTTATTTTATTATTTTTTACTTTTTATAAACAAAATTAAAATCTGCTTAAATCTAAATAAAAAAACCTAAAAAAATCTAAATCTAAGCAAAACCCAAGTACTTTTTTTTACGATTTTTTTATTTTTTTAAAAATTATATAAATATAAACCTAAACAATTTACATAACATATATTAAATAAAACTAAAACGTAATAAAACTAAACCTAAACGTAATAAAACAAAATGAAAGCTAACTAAATGATTATTTGATACGTGACCAAATTTTAATAAAACGAAACGATTTCAGAAATAAACTAACCCTACGCCATACAGAACTAAACGTATATCAAAGATATGAGCGTGGTTTTTGCAGGTCGATGTGCAGGTAAGGAGAACTCGACGGCGGGCAGCGGCACAGCAAGCAGAAGACGCGTCACCTCGTTTCGTTTTTATGCTTGCAGGTTGGCGTGTGGACCTGGAGAGCTGCGGATGGGACGGAGATCAGATAGATGGAGCGTGCGGGTGCGTGGAAATAAAACCAGTGCAATCTGAAGGCGACCAGTCAAAAATTTATTCAAATAATATGCAATAACCACGATTTTGCTGCATAAGTCGATGGAAGAGGTCGCGGATGAGAGTCTGGATGCAGTATATACACAGGTTGGATTATCGTTTTGGCTGTGGAAAATTCTACGGAGCGAGTTAGCAGCAGTGACGGACGGAGAGGGGAGTGAGTGCATATTAAAAAAAAAAAAAAAAAAAAAACGACAATGAAAGCAGGGCTTGTGCTTAAAGGCCAAAATCTGAAAAATTGCGGGCAGACTTAGTTAAAATTTTTACCTGCCTCGTGAATGTAGTCAGACGTCAATAGAAACAACATTTGCACGCATCATATTTACCTCTAAGAAATTAAAATCGAAATTTTCCTTTGTTGCTGGAAAGTCTGATACCAAAAGGCTGAGGATACACGCTGGCTCCTGATTTGAAGTACAGGTCTCTTGACTCAGATGCAACCGATGTTGAGATATATATATTTTTTTTTTTAAATCTGAAAACCCTTGGACAGCGAGACAGCCACCCAGACAAAACTCAACTTTCCACCAGAATTTTATCTCAGCCTGCAAATGAAAATCAAAACCCAGAAGACACATGCCCAAAAAAAAAACTTGTAAATCGATCAAAAATTTGAAATTACAGCTCTATAAAGCCAGATTTATCAATTATTATTGAAAATTTTTTCAGATAGTTAATGAAATGCTTTAGGAAATCTCTCATGCAATTCAGAAAATTAAAAGACTAAATGATTAACCCAGGATCAAAACCAGCTGGGCTCTGTAAAAAAGTGCTTATGGGAGTTGGCTGGTTCAGCCGAGAACTTCCCCAAACACCCACTGATCCTCAAGGGTTTCCTACACAGCTCACTTCAAACGTCAAATAAGAGAGAAAAAACAGTACTAGATCTCAAAAAATAATGGAGATACCTGCCATTACATGAGAAACCCTAATACTACTCAAACCCTAGCATGTGAACAAGATACCTATGCTCAACAATACTCTTCATTAAGCTATTATTAATGGCTAAAAAATAAAATATGCAGAAATGAAATGGCTCACAGCACTTTAAGAGAGTAACACCAGAAAGCTTTTGACCCCAAAGTCTTCTTTATTAGCACCAGAAAAAGATTACAAGGGAGCTTCTTCAGCACAAGACTCAGATCCAATATCATCTCAAATGACCCTTAGCACCCTATTTAAAGGAAAAAATCCCAACGGCTAGTTTGAGTGATCCATGTCAAAACGATCTCGACTGTCGATGAGGATCAAGACATCTCTTAATCTCATCCGTCGAATTTTTTTAATGCATTAAAAAATTGAAATTTCAAAATAATTATTATTTTATTTTATTTTTTTAAATATTTTATGTATTTATTTTTTTTATGCATGGATTACCCACACATAGCCTTTTCGAAAAATTTCCCTAGGACTAAGGACTCAGACCATGAGGGGATTAAATTCCTACCCTCCGACACGTTTCATCATGACTTTAACAACATTTTTTTTTTTTTTTTTTTTTTTTTTTTTACATCTCAAGGGGGAACCGATTGACATAGACCCTCATAACACCCATTCTGCGACAAACATAAATCTAGCAGATTAATCACACTAGGATTCCCTAAGACTCTAATGATAAAATTCATTCCGGCTTTGGGGTCAGGTTGAAGGAAAACTCTGCCGATCATGGATCGGTGAGACGAAAAACCTTCTGAAATGAAGATTACCGCTAGAAAATTAAGTCCACCTAGGCAATTTACATACATGACTCAGCTCTGCTAAGATTATTTACATCAAAATCCAGACTGGGTTTACAACTTTAATAAGATCAGGAGAATGACGATGACTGCTGAATGGCACGAACATCTCGATCAAGCGCTGTCCCTTTTTGCGAAAAAAGGGGGTGTACTACTATGGGTAGTTGACACGCAGCGGTCAACAAGTGGATAGTACCGACACCAATCAATAAGTCATTTTTCTCTTAGTAGATGTCAAGGTAGTTCGAAGCGATGTGGTCTTTCCTTGCTATGCGACTAGGCTATACACACACGCACACATACACACATGCACACATACACACATGCACACATACACGCACACACACACAAAAGCTTCAGAATTACCAAGCATTGCTCATCAATGATCAATTATTTTTAAATGTTGTTTACTTGTTGGAGTATAATGCTCCAGTGTAATTAAATAAAATAAATGTAGTGTCAAAGTCATGCTATTACAAGTGACTAATAAAGTGTTAGACATAAGTTAATTAAATAATGTAGTTAAGTCAAACAAGTATCATAATGTTATGTATAACATAAATAATAAAATAATAAAGAATAAAACTAAATATAATAGAGTTGTTTATAATAAAACTAAATATAATAAAATTAATTATAATAAATATTAATTATGAGTCATTACTTAAAAGGTAATGACTCCTCGTAAAAGGCACCCTGGGTTATTTAAGCTAGGCCTCCCCCCATTAAAATTCATTCACTCATATCCATTTTTATATACAACAGATTATTTGCCTTTGAGAAATTACAAATATTCTTATACAATCCCATACAAAACACGTACTATTGGCCTATCCGTCACGGTCACCTACACATTCTCCTTCCACTATCCGTATGCTGCCATTGACATACCTTCTTCCGCCCTTTGTACACCATCTCATTGCCTATGCACTATCCCATCATAGTTTGTATGTCACATTTGTCATACCTTCTCCCACCATCATTTATATATTGTAGCCATCATACCTTTCTCCACCATCATTTGTACGTTAGCCACCATCATTGCACATTCACCATTCATCCAACTTGTACATTTATGCACAATCAACTTCCTTTTTTTGCATAATTGTCCATGTTACCCACCAAAAGTGGGCACCCCTAGGAGATCTTTTCTCCTATTCATCTTCTTCTAGCTTGCAGTTAGCAGCCCCTAATAGCCACCTTGTAGCCGATGTGATGTGCCACTTTATCTCCACCACCTGCCTCAGTTGTATGTTTCCTCGCCCAATTGTCAAGAGCACATGTTATAAGGTGAGCAATCTGACCTAAAAGGTGCGTTTTTCATTGTGTAATCAGGTGCTTATGCTTGTTTTTCATTTGGGCATTTTGGCATGGATTATTGGGTGATTGGGAGGAAGGAAGGGCTTTGACCGTGGTTTTGTTCTGTCACCTTAACTGGGGGGGTTAATCTTCAATCCTAGTCCCGTGGGATATTCCCTATTGGCCTATCGCTTTAGGAAGGGCACTACTTGGGAAACCCCAAATTTGGTAGCATAGTCTTGTTTTCCCATTCCATATTTATCACTCCCCTCCGCACATTACGAGCCCTATTTGCTATTTCCCTTCTCTAGGTCCACATGACCACTGGGTCCATAGGGTCTAGCACACCCCCTTCCCTTGTCCACATATCTAGGTTGGGCTTGGAAACATTGCCCCAAAGGTCGATGTAGCTAAAACAAGGTTAAAAGCATATCATGGCCACAAGCAAGAAACAAAAGAAAAAGAAAATCATAAAATGCAAAAGATGGTCGCGTTACCCACCAACAGCCAAAATCCCTTTGCTAGCCACCTGACAGCTTTGATGTGCTACTTGTCTCTGCCACCTAAGCCAGCCATTGTGTACCCTCGCTCATATGTCATGATCGTATGTTTGAAGGTGGGCCATCTAATCCCAAGATATGATTTTTCATTATGTAATTGGGTGTTTATGCTTGTTTTACTTGGGCACACTTGGGAATGGATTATTGGGAGACTTGGAAGAAGGAAGGGCCTTGACTATACTCTTGTTCCCTTACCTTAACTGGGGGGTTAATGCTAGATCCTAGTCCTATGGGATCTCCTTTATTGGCTATTAGCTTTAGGAGTGGCACTACATGGGAAACCATATTTTGGTTGCGTGGTCCCGCTTCCCGATACCATATATGTCTCTCCCCTCCGCTCATTAAAAGCCTTTTTTCACATTTTCCTATCTGGGTCCACATTTGTCCATTGGGTCCACAAGGTGTTAAAATCTCCTTCCCCTTGACCACACCTTGGGTCGAGCCCGGAACGATGCCCTATAGGTTGGTGCAGCTAAAAAAAAAAGATAAAAGCACAATGTGGCCACATACAATAGGAAATGTACCACAATATGCAAAAGATGGGAGATAATAAAATTTAGCACATGGGAAAAAACCAAACATGAGCTCTACCACCTATCATTATGGCCATCACCCTGGTTCCTAGGGCTCCTGCGAATGGCCCTTTGCATCATTAAGGAACCCATGAATGTCCCAACCCCTAGTGGGTAATGAACTGCCCAACCTTAAGAAGGGTAATCATTGTTATAGCTTACACATCATGCTCTCATCCCTTTGAGCCCCAAGCACTAAAATAAACAAAAAACAATAAAAGGTAAAAGGCATATGAAGAAGGGTCGAAAACAGAGGTTGGGGCAACTCATGAGCCACGATTTCTCCCTCCTACATTCATATACCCAAGGTATGGACACTCCTCATCATAGTTACCATTGTACCATGGCATGTGGCTTGGAGCCTTCCCTTTGTCCCCACTTCATTCCATCATTATTTCACATGACACATGCCATTTGAAAGATGTATCTCGGACCTATCATTCCCTTAAAGGTTGAATCCACCTAATAGTGTCCTTCATTAACCACTCCTACCTAGTAAGGTAACACTAATTCAAAGACCCAAATTTGGAAGGGAAACCCACTATGAAGTTCTCATTCTGCCCTGTTACTGCTCAAACTAGCAGGGATCCTAGGAGGGGTTCCTGTAGAGCGGCTACTAGGTCAAGTGAAAAAAATGGAGCAATAGCCCACTAGCACCTCAGCTAAAGCTCCCTGCTCTTTACAGATTTTTACAATGGGAGGAATCCCAATATTAAGGAAATCACTAAGAGAAATATATCAATGGTGTAAAGATAGTGATCCCAAGAGCCAATTCAAAGGAGAGTTTCTAATGCTAGGGATTGCTTGCTTTGGAAGCAAGATGGATGGCTCTCCAAGAATGGATAGAAGAAATCTTAGACCTAGGGTTGAGGAGTATGTCTTGTTGTGAACCACGTTGGACCAAAGAATCCTAGAAGAATAAGGTTTCTAACCAATCCCTGTGAAATTGGAGTGACAAGGATGCGAGACCACAAAGAAGCCCTAGTGGACTTGTTACTGCTCAAACTAACAGGGGGCATAAAAAGGATTCCTAAAGGGAAAACTGCTAGATCAAAGGGCAACGATGGAGACTTATCCCACTGTCACCTCAGCTAAGACTCCCCACTTTTTACAAACTTTCACCGATGGGAGGAGACCCAGTATATAGAAATTCACTTGCGAAGGATGAATCAACCAATGGATGTGAAGTGATCTTAATGATCCTTTTCCTAGAAAGGGGTTAAGAATAGAGTTTACTTGCTTTTGAAGCAAGGTACAAAGAATTCTAGGATAAGGAGGCGAGGATTTGAGGGTGAGGTTTGAGGAATATGCCTTGTAAAGGAGTTTCCCCATCCTAAAATCCTTATTGAACTCGACTTCCCGAGCGGTTCTTGAAGAATTGACCTTTCAAAGGTATGGTAATGTTACTGTTCAAACTAGCAGGGGACCTAAAGGGGATCCCTAAAGGGCAAATGTTAGGCCAAGGGAAACAAATGAAGTGTTAGCCCACTGTCACCTCAGCTAAGGCTCCCTTCTATTTACGGACTTTCACCGATGGGAGGAGACCCTATATGTATGGAGTCCCTAATGGATGATAAGTCAATGGATATGAGTGACCCAGACCCTTTCCCAAAAGGTTTTAAAGGATGGAGTTTGCTTGCTTTTTAAGCAATGGTACTATGTACTTTCTAGGGAAAGGAAGAGGATTTTGGGGGATAGGTGTATAGGAATAAGCTTTGAAAGGAGTTTCTCACCCCCTAAAATCCTTGTTAGAATTGGTATCCCGAATGGTTCTTGAAGAATGGTCCTTTGAAGGAGCAGGACCACACGGGGCCCAGTGGACCCGATCTAGGATATGAGGAAGGTATGAAACAATTAATGATATTCTTACCGTAGACAAGGAGGAAGGATCAAAGAAAGTATTTCACTCGATGATGTTGCTTTGACCCTAGGAAGTGCTAGCCTTGGGGATGGCAGGGCAATTTTTGGTCTTGGAGTTAGGGCTTGGCTTTTCTCCCAACTCCACCATCGAAATGTCTTCAAATTTGGAAGAGGGCTAGAGGAAAGGCACCCCAATGTGGCTAGACTTGGGAGAAGGTGAAAGAATAAGTGTTTGGTGACCACCCTTGGTAGATCAGTGCCTTAATCCTTGAGAGAATGGAGTCTATGTTGATTATGTGTAAGATTTCTTGGTTATCAGTCAAGGAGGCCTCAAAATTACTTCACAAACCCTCTAGGTCAAGTGAAAGCAATCTTGCAGCTTTTATACTTTGAATGCACAAGAGGAATGGCTTATCAAGGTCTGATTTTACCCCTAAGAGATTTTGCTCACACTAAATGGCCCAATACATCGAGAGAATGTTATAATAGAGACAATCCCACAATATTAAGTAATAATTTGCATGCAACACTTAGCCTTAAAACAACGAAAATCCCATCTAGCATATATAACAAAAGTAACAAGAATAAAATCAAAAAATCGTACTTAAATGCAGTAGAGTACATCCAACCATTCACAAATGACAATAGAGAAGCTCCGAGAGAAGATAGACCAATAACCATACATCAAAATTCATCCATAAATGCTCCAATTCATCCTCTAGAAAAAAGTGCGAAATTCTCTAAAGAAGAGAGAGATCCAATCCAAAGTGATGATGAGAAAAGATCTCACCTCACTTGTATTTATACACATCTAAGGAGTTCGAATTAGCCTCCTTGGCCTACATAAGCCCCAAAAATAAAATAATGTGCTAATAATACAAGTTTTTTTGACAGACCCACCAAACTAGCTCATGAATGAAAAGACGAGCCTCTCAAGAGGTCAAATAATAATCTATGCATGTCGTAGGGCCCTCTAAAAAGGCCTAATGAGCTCCATGGGTTCTATAATGAAGAGAAGGACCCTCAAAAGTAGTGGATAAGGGGGTGGCCCCTTGTAATAACCTGTGGTGCTCCAAATGACATTTTGGGGCACACGAGTGTCCTTGTGGGATTCCAAACAAATCAAAGATGCCTGTAGGTCGCCCTCAGGGGGTAGGATGATGGTGTAGGTGATGCCACATCATTGTGGAAGTCTTGGACCATCTGTCAAGTGTATGGTATGGAACTGGGGTCGATTGGGCATGATGGATCAAGTGCATCCTGCTCATCCAATTGGTGAACCACGAGCAATCTCTGAATGGCTGTGGGGATCCATGGAGTGTAATGTCCTGCTGTGGAGGCCCATGGCTCTCAATGCTCACCCTACATGTGCCAATGTAGCCCTCTAGAGGATTAGGACCCTGTATAGGGAGACCAAACTCCAAATGGAAACCATCTACAATCCTGCATAAGATCCAATGTGTCCCCTAGCCTTCCAGTACAACAAGTCATTAGAGAAGTCGAGTAAATGAATTTACCTAATCATGGACCACAGGTGGGGACTTCATAATGGCCTGCCCTTCCATAATGGGCTTCAGGATGTGGCAATGTCTCCTAAACTCCAAATGTGTTAACCAAGCATTCTATTAGGTAGTTTCTACTTCTAAAGGGGGTAATATAGTCAAGGTACATCCGTCAAAGGGTGGTGGCATGTGATAGATAGGTGAATGAAGTAGGGGATGAGAAGGGGGAGCCCTGGGTCACATGTTGGGGTACAAGGGTAGCTAATAAGAGGGAAGCCCACACTTTGGGTTTATAATGTGTAGTAGGGAGAAATCGTGGTACATGAGGTCCCCCGGACTTGGTTTTTCCATCCTTCTTTTATGCCTTTTGCCTTTTTGTCATTTTCTTTAATCAACTACTTGGGGCTCAAGGGGGTAGAGCATAGACCTAACCCATTCTTTCCGCCAAATCCCCCCATTAATCCATGCCCTGAAGTGTCTATGATAAGCAAACTACAATACTCAATTTCAAAATGACAAGTCATACCTTTAGATTCGGGAGGCCCACCTTCAAACCTATGATCATGGTAGATGGGCGAGGGACCACATGGCTGGTCGAGGTGGCGGAGAAAATGGCACAACGAGCTAGTTGATGGTTGCAAGGGGTTGTTGGCTGTAGACTGAGGACCATCTTGGAGGAAATTTTTCTCCAAGGGATATTACCCATAAAATGGTGTGTAACAAGGACCACACGGGACCAAGTGGTCCCGACCTAGGTTAAGGAGAGAGAATCTAGCAACCAATGATGTTCTTAACCCAGACAAGTAGGGGGAAAGCATCAAAGAAATATTTTCCAATTAAAAGTATCAAATTGATCCTATAAGGTGCTAGCCTAAGGAATACCAAGGCAAAGTTTGATCTCAGAGCTACGGCTTGGGTTATCTCACAAATCCACCGTCGGAATGGATTCAGAATTGGAGGAGACCTTGAGGACACACCAATGCAGTAGAGGCTAGGAGATCGAACTTTTTCTTGGGATATTTTGTCGGGAAAGTGATGCCCTAGGTGACCCAACTTGGCTAGACCTAGAAGTGAGAGGGAAAGGTGGAAAGTATGTTCTTTGAGTGATTACCTATTGGTGGACCAGTGCCTTAATCCCTTGGGGAGAATGGAGTCTAGGAGAATGATGAGAAAGGAACTTGTATTTCTGTCAAAGAGGCCTTAAGGACTACTTCGCTTAGCCTTTAGGGCAAGAAGAAGAGACCTAAAAGCTTTTATGCTTCGCTTGGCAAAAGGAGATGGCTTATCAAGATAAATTCATTGGTGGAATTATCCCTAAGAGATTTCATTCACATACATGGCCCAAACATTGAGAGATGCTATATAGAAAAAATAATTCCACAAATTTGCAATTATGCAATGCAACAATTAGCCCTATTATAGCGAAAATCCCAGTCAATGCATGCAACCAAAGTAAAAAAAGAATAACCTTAAAAGTGTGTACTTACATGTAATAGAACACATCCAACCATCAACAATTTGACAATAAAGAAGCTCCAAGATAAAATGCTCCAATCCAAAAATCAAAATTCATCCATGCTCCAATTCTTCATCCCAGAAAAAATGTGACATTCTCTAAAGAGAAGAGAGATCTAATCCAAAGTGATGATGAGAAAATGAACTCATCTCACTTGTATTTATACACTAATTAGGAGTTAGAAATAGTCTCTTGGGCCTACATAAGCCCCAAAAGTAAAATAATGTGCTAATAACCTTACTTTTGGTGACAAGCCCACCAAACTAGCTTATAAATGGAATAATAAGCCTATCAAGAGGTCAAATGATAAACAACACATGTCGTGTTATCACATGTCGTAGGGCCCTCCAAGAGGCCTGATGAGGTCCATAGGTCCCATAATGAAGACTAGGACCCTCAAAAGTGATGGACAATGGGGTGGCCCCTTGTTCTCCAAACAATAAACCTGTGGTACTCCCAATGGGTGTGGGGGCACAATAATAACCTCATGGGTCTCCAAACGAGTTGAAGATGCTTGTGGACCATCTATAAGGGTTCCAATGATGGTGTAGGTGATGTCATATCATCCTACAAGTCCTGGGTCAGCGGCCAAGTGCATGGTACATCTGTGGGGCTGGCTGGGCAAAGGTGAACCAAGTGCATCTTCTTCGTCCAATAGATGGATCTCGAGCCACTCTATGAACATCTTTAGGGATCCATGGAGTGTTATCTACTGTTGTGGAGGCCCATGGCTCTCAACACACACCCTACATGTGCCAATGTAGCCCTCTGGAGGGTTAGGACCCCGCATAGGGAGACCAAACCCAAGATGGAGACCACTTGCAATCCTGCATAAGATCCAATGTGTCCCCTAGCCTTCCAGTACAACAAGTCATCAAAGAAATCGAGTAAAAGAGCTTACAAACCATGGACCATAGGTGGAGACTTCATAATGGCCTGCCCTTCCATATTAGGCTTTGGCATGTGCTAATGTCTCCAAACTCCAAATGGGGTTAACCAAGTATTATTAGGTGGTTTAAAAGATGGTGGTATGTGATAAAGAGGTGAATGGAGTAGGGGATGAGAAGGAGAAGCCCTGGGCCACATGTTGGGGTATAAGGGTAGCTAAAAAAAGGGAAGCCCGCACTTGGGTATATAATGTATAAGAGGGAGAAATCGTGGTACATGAGGTGCCCCGGACTTGATTTTTCCACCCTTCTTTCTATGCCTTTTGCCCTTTTTATGATTTTTCTTTAATTAACTGCTCGGGGCTCAAGGGGTAAGAGCATGATGTGTGAGATATAGCTGTGGATACCCCTTTTTAAGGTAGGGCAATTCATTGCCCACCAGGGGTTAGGACAATCATGGGTTCCTATATGATAAAGGAGGCTCATAGAACCTGTAGGAACCAGGGGGATGGCCATGATGATGGGGTAGAGCTCATGTATTGGCTTTTGCCCATGTGCTAAATGTGTTTGTCTTGGCCATCTTTTGCATTTTGTGGTACATTTTCCTGTTGAATGTGGCCAATTATGCTTTTGCTTTTCTTTTTCACTGCATCAACCTTCGGGGCATCATTTCAGGCCTGACCCAAGGTGTGGGAAAGGGGAAGGGGAGAACTAGACCTATGTGGACCTAGTGGAGGAATGTGGACCTAGGTGGGAGAAATGATGAATGGGGTAATAACGAGTGGCAAGGAGGTAATATATGCGGATGAGGGGGTGGGACCACGTAATCAAAATCAATGTTTCCCATGAAATACCATCCCTAAAGCCAAATGGTCAGTAAAAGAGGCCCCACGAGACTAGAATCCAAGGTTAATATCCAAAAGGAGTATAGGGGATAAGAGCACAAACCTAGCCCATTCTTTCCTCTGAATCCCCCCATTAATCCATGCCCAGAAGTGTCCATGATAAGCAAACTACAATACTCAATTACCAAATGACAAGACATAGCTTTAGGTTCGGCAGACTCACCTTCAAACATACGATCATGGCAGATGGGTGAGGGACCACATGTCTGGCTCAGGTGGCGGAGAAATGGTACAATGAGCTAGTTGGTGGCTGCTGGCTACCGGCTGAGGCCCATCTTGGAGAAAAAAAATTCTCCTAGGGATATCACCCACAAATTGGTAGGTAACGGGACCCAAACAAGTTAACAGTTTGGGAGGAAACTTCAAACAAAGGACCTTGACCAAGTAAAGGAGAAGAAAAGGATCAAGGTGATAAAATTTGACTTTAATGTTTAACACAATGATCCTTGATGAAGCCACTAACCAAAGGCAAACGAGGGAAATGGTTTTCAAGCTAGGGCTTGGGATATCTTGATATTCCACCGTTGGAATGGCCTCAAATTTAGAGGATCTCTTGAGGACTCACCAGCGCAGCTCTATACCAAGTTTCATCAACTTTTGATGTCTGCAAAAGATTTTGTTTGATGCCCTACATGGCCTACTAAGGTTAGGGCTTAGAAACAGAAGAAAGGAGGTGAGAATGATTTTCATTTTGTGATCACCTAGGCCTAGACCGGTGCATCATCTCATGAATAATGTGGGGTAAAGTGTAGACTATTGAGGGTGTTGTATGTGCCCATGGGATGGAATGACGCCTTGTAAGTGGTAGGAGTCTCATGGCTCTTAACGCTTCACCTGTAGGGTGTCATAATGCTCCTTTAGTGGACTTGCGTCCCAGTTAAGTTGCCCATCCCATGATGAAAACCACTTGCCAATCACAAAGAATGACCTGTGTTGCATCTTCACCATTAGGTACAATAATGATTACTGCATTTAAGGGGACCAAGCTTGTTATTCAAAAGCAAGTTGACACTTCATACGAAGCTTCCCTTCCAAATTTGGGGCTTTGATCACACAATAGTGTTACATCCATATGTAGGAGTGGCTAATAGATTATTCTATTAAGTGTTTCCAACCCTTAAGGGAAAATACAGGTCCCTGGCACATCCTTCAATTGATAGGTGTCATGTGAATAATGATGGAATGGAAGGGGAATAAAGGGGTCTCAAGGCCAAATGCCATGGTCAAAAGGGTAGCTATAATGAGGAAATTGTTAGTTTTTGGTAGGCATCAGAAGTGCTCTAGCCTTGAAAATTGGTGGAGAGGCTAAGGCACATAAGTTCTAAAGAACCCGGAAACCATTTGGTGAAATTCCACCCGGATTGTAGGGGTCTCAAGGCCAAATGCTATGGTCAAAAGGGTAGCCATAATAAGGAAATTGTTAGTTTTTGGTAGCATCAAAAGTGTTCTAGCCTTGAAAATTGGTGGAGAGGCTAAAGCACATGAGTTCTAAAAACCCAGAAACCGTTTGGTGAAATTCCACACGGACTGTATTTTATTAAAATAATTAATATTTTTAATTGGGTCCCTAAGTCTAAACTTAGGAAAATTAAAATATTAATGGGTATTCATCAAAATATGGGTGAGAATGATCTAGAAGGTGGATCAAGTCAAGTTTTAATCTTAGCCGTTGATTAGAGACTTAATGTCGGTCGTTGAAGACTCAACAGGAAAAGTATAAAATGGATGCTTGGGGTTCATTTGGAAATACACAAAGAGAGAGAGAATTGATCTAGAGTTCGATTTTTGGGGCTAGGAAGCTGAGAAATTCGAACTAAGTGATCATTCAGCAGCAGCGAGGCAGTGCGAATTCGGGAGAACTTTCCGGAGAATATTGAGAGAGAGGCGGAGAGAGCTTGCAGAGAGGCAGCACAGTGGCTGGGAGAGCTAATGCAGAAAAGTTGCATGTCACGCAGAATCCAGAACTATCGGAATAGCCGAAACTATCGGGAACTGCTATAACATCCGGGAGAGCTGACGCAGAAAAGTTGTGTATCATGCAGAAGCTAGAAATGTCGGGAACAGCCGGAACTACCGGTAACTGCCAGAACCACTGAGAGAGATGACACAGAAAAGTTGCCTATCACGGAAAAGCCAAAACTGCCGGGAACTGCTAGAACAGCTGGGAGAGCTGACGCAGGGGGCAAAGAAGGTGATGCAGGGTTGACGCAGAGCCAACGCAGAAATAGCCGGGGTTAGCCAGTCTTGTGCCGGATCAGCCAAAATTCTACCAGGTGAAGTGAGGTAAAACTCACTCAGACTTTCTGCCAGTGTTTTCTCTATAAAGGATTGCTAGTTGAGCATCCTAGATTTGTATTCAGATATTTCTCGTACATAATAATAAACCCTCAAAACTGTTGCATCGGGTTTCTCGCATTGGGTTTTTCCGGGGAATATTGTGTCCAAAAATAAGTGTGTCCTATGTATCTTGTTCTTTGCTCTGTTTTCTGTTTCATGAGATCAAATATTTAATTAGTGTAGGCTGAAGAAATAATTTGCTTCAATATTCAGAAGAATAACTTGGTTAATGTATATTAAAAATCAAGTAGATGAAGTAGATTCAGATTTGCTGCAGTAGGGGTTCCTTCGAGGCTAGGAATTTTCACATGGTATCAGAAAATTGATTTTGAAACAGGAAGAGCAGATCCAGTGCTGAGCAATGAGGCCGAAAGCTACACATGGCAACAATTTGAATCCCCTTGAATGGATTGTGCAATCCTTGCCGAAAAGCAAATCTGAGGAAATCTCTCTTTGAGTGAGACGACAGAGAGGTACGATTTCCAGTTCGTGAGTTTGCAGAGGTAGAGGGAGTGACGCAGAGCCTCAGCGCAGTGCTTGAAGGGCGCAGTTTTTGCCGAGGCAGAAATCCACCGGAAAAGAACAAAGACATGTAGAAGGGGAATTTTCTCCTCAGACCTCCAAGGAGTCTGAATTTTCACTCGTTGAATAGCAGCGGAGAGGGGCAGATCTACAAGCTCTAGCAGGGAGTGCATAGGCCAGTCTAAGTGTTGTGCAGAGGAGAGAGGAGTTCATTCAACATTTGTATTTTGCAGAGATGGCAACCACATCTCCAGGAGAGAGGTGGGGAGATTTGGAGCTGTAGTTCGAAAGAGCTACAGATGGGCGGGATCCTTGAGGAGTCCACCTCTTGGATCGATTCCTTGCTACGGGAGCCCAAGCTTCAGCAGTAGCAAGATGGACTTAGTGTTAGATGATGCGGTTGATTGTTTGGAGGACAGATGCAGTAGCTTGGGACCAGACACTGATCAACACTGAGCAAGGTTGGCAGCAGTGCAATTGGCACAGTGCAGTTGTCAGCAACAACGCAAAAGACTCAGAGGGTCAGAACCAACAGCAGTCAGATTCCAACATTCATTGTATTATGCTGAACATAGTTAAGTTCAGTTAATTTTGGATGTTTTTCAATTGCATTTCTTAGCAACTGAGTTGCAGTGTTAACAGTGGCAATGTTGGCAGCATAACAGATGCAACGTTTGAGAGGAAGTTGTAGTACAAATGCAGCAGTGGCAGTGGCAGTGTCATGGGCAACAGTACAGTAACAACAACACAGTGTTGGTTACAGCAGTAGTGCAGAAAGGTGGTGCTTCAGAAACAAAACATCATGCAGGTGGACGTTGTCGCTAGAGCACTTTCCTCGCTAAGAGGGAGTGTTAGTTTTTGGTAGCATCGGAAGTTCTTTAGCCTTGAAAATTGCTAGAGAGGCTAAGAAACATGAGTTCTAAAGAACCCAGAAATTGTTTGGTGAAATTCCACCCAGATTGTATTTTATTTAAATAATTAATATTTTTAATGGGGTCCCTAAGTCTAAACTTAGGAAAATTTAAATATTAATAGGTATTAATCAAAATATGGGTGAGAATGACCTAGAAGGCGGATCAAGTCATGTTTTAATCTTAGACGTTGATTAGAGACTTAATCTCGACAGTTGAAGACTCAACAGGAAAAGTATAAAATGGAGGCTTGGGGTTCATTTGGAAATACACACATAGAGAGAGAGAATTGATCTAGAGTTTGATTTCTGGGGCTAGGAAGCTGAGAAATTAGAACTAAGTGATCATTCAGCAACAGAGGGGCAGTGAGAATTCGAGAGGACTTTTCGAAGAATATTGACAGAGAGGCAGAGAAAGCTTGTAAAGAGGCAACGCAATAGTCGTGAGAGCTGACACAGAAAATCTGCCTGTCATGCAGAATCTAGAATTGTCGGAGTAGCCGAAACTGTCGAAACAGCCGGGAGAGCTGACGCAGAAGCAACGCAATAGCCGGGAGAGCTAACGCAAAAAAGTTGCCTGTCACGTAGAAGCTGAAACTGCCGAGAACAATCGAAACTTTCGGGAACTACCGAAACTACCGGAGGAGATGACACAGAGGCAGCAAAGTACCCGAGATAGCTGACGCAGAAAAGTTGCTTGTCACGCAGAAGCCGGAACTACCAAAAACAACCAGAACTACCAGAACTGCCGAGAACTGCCGGAACAACCCGGAGAGCTGACGCAGAGGGCAGAGAAGGTGATGCAGGGCTGACGCAAATCTAGCGCAGAAATAGCTGAGGTTAGCCAATCTTGTGTCGAACCAACTAGAATTCTGTTGGGTGAAGTGAGGTAAAACTCACTCAGATTTTCATCCAGTATTTTCTCTGTAAAGGATTGCTAGTTGAGCATCCTAGATTTGTATTCAGATATTTCTCCCAGTGTGGAAAAAGTCTGGAATAAATCCCGATTTTTTTATTTTTTTGGCTTGCCGATTAAATCCCGATTTTTTGATTTTTTTGGTTGGCCGTTTAATTTTGCCGACTTTTTGCCGACTTTTTCGAAAAACTCCCGACTTTAACGACTTTTTCAACTTTTGGACCCTTGCCGATTTAATCCCGACTTCGACTTTTTCCACATTGATTTCTCCTACATAATAATAACCCTCAGAACTGTTGCACCAATTTTCTTGCATCGGGTTTTTCCGGGGACTATTGTGTCCAAAAATAAGTGTGTCCTATGTATCTTGTTCTTTGCTCTGTTTTTTGTTTGATGAGATCAAATATTTAATTAGCGTAGGCTGCAGAAATAATTTGCTTCAGTATTCAAAAGAATAACTTGGTTAATGTATGTTACAAATCAAGTAAGTGAAGTAGACTCAGATTTGCTGCAGTAGTGGTTCCTTTGAATCTAGGACTTTTCACAGAAATCCACATTATGGGCATATAGATGTGAGGAGGGAGCAATCGTGGATGCATAAGATACACCAACCTTTGTTTTTCCACCCCTCTTATCGCCTTTTTCCTTTTCTTGATTTTTCTTTGTATTACTGCTCGAAGCTTTAGGAAAAGAAAGCATGCTTTGAATAATGCGTATGTGAAAATCGGTTACCCGATTTCTACTGCAGCAACTAATGTTAATTCTTCTAATTGTTAATTTGATTAACCAATTTAATTCTTGTGTGCTATGACAAACATCGAATTAAATACACTGCAACCTACACAAATAAATACTGTGGAAACTAAATACAACACAGGAGAGAAATAAACATCACACACACCTACACAATTATTTTTAGACAAATGTCCCCGGAAAACCCAGTGTGGGAAAACCGGTGCAACAGCTGATGGTTTGTATTATTAAGCAATAGTTTTCTGAATACAATCTTTGGATGCCTTGCTGGCTATCCAGTGTAGAGAATATGGCTGACAAAAGATTAGTGAGAAATACCTAACACTATCACTGGCGATCTTGACTGATCTAGCCACATAATGGCTTGTCCCTTGTTGCCGCAGTGCAGTCACTGCGTAGGCCCAATGTCACCCCTTTTGCTGATTGATTTGCCTCTGAGACTTCGATTTTGTCCTCTCGGTCTCACACCGCGGCTTCCGGCTTCAGAAATCGACCTCTCCAGCAAAAATACGGATCTCCTCAAGGCTCTATGCTACCTCTACGTCAGCCTATGTTGCCTGGCGTAGCCTCTGCGCTGCCTCTCCCAGATCTCTCTTTGCCTCCTCTACTGAGTATTCCTGGATCAGGAAAAATCTCCAATCGGAACTATCCCTGCCCCTCACTGCAAGAAACCACTTCAAACTTCTCTCTGACAACTGTTGTGCTGCTTTCTTCAGAAATTCAATCTCTGATCTCCCATTCGATGTGATATCCAAATGCCCATCAAGCCTCCTCTTATAATCCTCCATTTGAGAACCAACAACCCATATTAGATTCTAATCAATGGCTAAGATCATTTTGGCGTGATCCTCCTCTTCTTCTAGAAGTCTCACCCATAGTTTGATTAATACCCTTTAATTATTTTAATTTCCTAAGTTTAGACTCAGGCACCCATTAAAAATAATTAATTGTTTTAATAAAACTGGTTCCAGGTGGAATTTCTGGGTATTATGGAATACATGTGTCCAAGCCTCCCTACAAATTTCGAGGCTTAGAGCACATCGGATGCTACCAGAAATCAACACTTCCTCTTAGCGAGGAATGTGCTCTAGTAATGCAACCTGCTGAAGCATCACCCTTCTTTGTAACAACTCCCTCTGCGCTGATGATGTCTGACATTGCTGCCCACCAACTACTGTGCAAATGCTGCATATGCACTGCTGTTGACCCTGCCACTGCCAACACTGCATCTGTACTGCAACTCCCTCTCAAATTTTGCATCCTTGCTACTGCTGGCACTGCCATTGCCAACATTGCATTTACATTGCAACCGTCTCCAATTGTTGTTGCTACTGCATCAACAACGGAAAAGAATCCAAAATTACTGAACAGGTGTTCAGTATGTGTTGGACAGGTAAATCCCCTCTGCGGACAGAGGCGATCCCACTAGCCCAAATGGGGTCTAGCAACAATCACACAACGCTAACACGCAGGTTCCTAATTGCAAATCAAAGATCGATGATGAGGGCCTACCTGAATTCCAACGCTAGTACTTGTAGAAGAATCGTCGCTCCCGTTCCTTTGCTCCGGCTGGTCACAATCCCCACGATCCTCGTGAAAAGACACCTGCACATGCAAAGAACGACACAAATACAAGCATAAAATCCAATAGATGCAACTATATATCAGTCAGAAAAGATATAACTCAATCATCATTATAA